>JAANDH010000973.1:28461-105430 GCA_011799765.1 Nymphaea thermarum
ATATATATATATATATATATATATATATATATATATATATATATATATATATATATATATATATATATATATATATATATAATAAAAATCTTAAAGAGTGTATATGCAGATCCCCACATGCTTGAATCATACAGTATTATCATATGGATCTAAATGTTCGAGTGCTCACCTCAACCAACTACTAGATTGGTTTCATCATATTTTTACCATGGAATACTTAATGACGTGAGACAGGCTAAGATGGACACACTGGGTCTCTTCAACCCCCAATATAAACTCTACTGTGGCTTTATCGATCAATAATATGTCTAAATCATGATGGATTCAAGGACGAAGTTGTCAGCACAAGCAAATAGTTTCTCATATGAATATCTTGTTTGAAAATGCATTTATTTATTACTTGCATACTTGCATGGGTTTGGTTTCAAAGCCTAAAGCTTGTGGTCAGTCTTGAAGCCTTACTAAAAAAGTTGTTTACTTGACATTTATTAATATTTTTATTGCAATTCCATCGGGCCCAGAAAATTGGGCTGGCCTGGCCCGTTTCATTTTCAAGCAGGGCTGAGCCAGAGTCATTTGAGCCCATAAGCCCAAAGCCATGGCCCGGACCTGTTTCAGGCGGGCTGCTCGATATACGTTGGACACTTGGCCTGATGCACATCCTTAATATTGATTGATTTTAAAGAGAAAAGATCAACATTTTTTCGTCTCTTTCTTTAATTGTTTCTTCAGGTCCTAAGATTTCACTCCTCGGTCTGTTGGTTCAAACCTTTTTTTCTTAGAAAATTTCGATATCTTATTATGCATGGGCATGGGTGCCCAAATGGACCTTTTGTCTCTGTTTTCCTCCAATATTTTGGTCTGTGGTTATTGGAGGATTGATGGTCATACATAAGAGCAAAAAGTAGGAATTGGAAACACGTATGAAATGACAGCAAAAAACAAAAATAACCTCTTGGATCAAATTTGAATCTCATAATACCCTTAACCATATCCACTTTTTAAGATGTTCACATATTCAAATTCAAATTTAGATTAGAATACAAACAAAGAAAAGTCGCATCTGAATCTGAATTTGATTTTTATATTCATATTCGATCCGAATCCAAATTTTGAACCAAAAATTTGCCAATTTTTAAAATGAAACCCGATTTGAATATGTATTTGAATCAGATTGGATATTTATATATATCTGAATCTGAATCCAAATCCGATCATATGTCATTTCTTAAATCTGAATCTGATCTTATTTGTTAATCGGATATTTTTTTTTTTTTCATATCTGATTTTTTGGAATCGGTTCGATGGATATCCGATCCAAATTGGAGATACTGACATCCCTACATAAAACTGTTGAACTCCGTCCCATGTTAGACATAAAACTGTTGAACTCCTGCCCATGTTAGTCATTGAAGAAACTTGTACAGCTGGTTTTTTCAATGAAAAAAATACAAAGTAATGTTTAAACCACTTTCACTCAAGACACTTTTAGTTTTAATAATAGAGAAGGCCTGTGGCAGAGTCATAAATATCTAGCTATAGGCAATCTCTTTAAAAAAAATAAATAGTTGAGGTGTACTAATATGCAAATAAGAAAATGAGGCTGCGGGATACAATCATACAAATACTTAAGCAGTTTGTATGGGTCTATTTAGCTAGTCAACTGCCCACACAAGCCCACATGTTCCCTCCACCTTTGAGTGAATGAAAAAGAGAATCAAGGTTCTAACTCTAACTTGCTCCCATCACCTAGAAAAAGGGCAAAAGAAAATGAAGCTCACATTGACTTCACTCGCTTTCCTGTTATTCTTATGGGCTTTCATGCAACTATTAGGTCTATACGGGTTTCTTCCACTCTCAAATGTATATTCATATGTTAAAAAACAACTTATTTAGTACGTCAGTATGATAGAAAAATGGAGAAAAATTATAGTAGATTAAACTAGATAGGGATTACTGACCTTCTCTACAGCTATATCTACAAAGCTTTTTGTACCAGCCATGTGAGGGAAGTTTCTTTCGCAAATTTTCTATGGCCCTGTTTGGATGACATGCCCTCAAAACCTGGTTGTGAGGAAACACCTGGTTTTCCTGTTTGGATGCCAACACAAAAACCAAGTTTTTAATTTTTAAACCTGGTTTTTGTTTGGATGCCAAAAACCTGGTTGTTCAATCGACAACTGAGATTAAGCCATGCATGGCGCATGTGTTGGGATTTGCCCATCTAGATAGTCCTACATCGATACAGGTCCATATCCATTTTGGACCCTTCAGTATAAATACAAGACTCGTGTCTTGTGATGGTGTGAGACACATTCAGATTTTTACCATCTGGGTAATCGGTCCCTTTAGCCATACGTGAATTGCCTGTCCCCATCATTGGGCTGCTATGGCTGAGGAGAGAAACCCACTGCCACCGCCGCCGCTGCTACCTCTATTGGGGAACGATTCTATGGGGACTGTAGCCGTTCTTCCAATAGCCGCCGACATTCAGTCGGCGGTCGCCTCTACAGGTTCTTCTTCCGCCCTAGGAAACACACGTTTTTATGAAAGTTTGCTCGATTTCTGCATTTTCGTTTGTGCGCTATCTTGATTTGTCGCAAAGCTCCAATAATGGGTTATGGGCCCACGCCATGTGACACTCGTTTTTTTTGTGTAGGTCGGATCGGGTCAGAGTTCAGACCCGGACCCAACCTTCACTCGTAAGGAGCCCGCGCGAGGCCCTTCTCCCTCGCCTTTCCCCTTTTTCCTCTCCGACTTTCTCCTGGTGGTCGCCCGTGCTAGAACAGTGAAGAAGAGGTGGTGGGGTGTGCAGCGACGACGGTGGGAGCGGTGGTGGCAACGGTGGCGACGGTGGCAGCTCGAGGGTAAGCCCCTCTCTCGTCCTCTCTGTCTATCTCTCCTCCCCCACCGTCCGCACTTCCCCTCTCTCTGGTCGTCTCTCTCTCTCTCCTCTTGGGGCCCTTGCATCTCTCTCTCTCTCTCTCTCTCTCTTGCGCTCTCTCTTCTCTACCCGATTCCCTTTGTCAGCAGCTCTCTCTCTCTTCCCTCACCCCCACTGCCGTTTTTCCCCTTTGACCGAACCTCCCTCTCTCTGTCTTTCCTTGCCTCACGTGCTCTAAGCGAGCCCTTTTCCCCATTTTTCTATCTGATTTTCCCCCTATATCCCCAACTGTGCACTTGTCTTCATTAATTTTATCGTTGTTGATCAATTTTCAGTTTGGGGGACGGGTTCATTTCTTCATAGCAGCGGCATAGGGTGTTGGTGGTGGAGGCTTGACACGATTTTTGCCATTTGGGGATCGTTTGGGTGCTTGAAGTGGCTGTTGGAAGCGCTGCAGCAGTTTGGATTCTTGATTTTGGGTGAGCAAGACCTAATCAAGCCCAAATTATGGAATAATACCTTTTAGAACATGTATAATTATTGTTTAAGCATGCTAGAAGTTTGAATTGATGTATTAGGACGCATGTTAGCGATTTTTCGCTTTTGGGAGAAGAGTGATTATGTTGGAAAGCGTTGATTCGTGCCTACAATGATTATTTAAGCATGATGAGTTGAGTTTCGAAGTAGTAGGGAAGCATGGTAGAGATTGGGTGATTGTGGGGAAGATTTAGAATCGTCTTAGGGAGCTCTTAGCGCACGCTTTTGTGAACGAGTGAAGCATGAAGTTAATTGGGGAAAAATATATGTATTTAGATGTGATTTTAGGGTTGAGGTTTAATGAAAGAACGTTATTGAGGAAGAAATTAGTGATGGATTGATTGATGGATTGATGACTTTGAGTTTTGACATATGTTGGCACAACTAGATGTTGGGAAGTGACCTATTAGAGGGCTTGTAGGTCGACACTACCCGTCGACACCCTCTTGAGGAGATGACACGTGCCTCAAGGATTTTATTTTGTATTTATTCGTATTTGTTTGAATTGTGTAGGTATCTAGTAGAAACTTTATTCTTGTTTATGTTTGCAGGTGCACCGGGCACATCCCGTTGACCTTGAGTTCGAAGCTTGAGACATTTTGAAGAATTTGGTGAGCGCGCCACAGGTATGGCGACATTCCAGGCAAATTCCTGCCTAGGCAAATATGTGATTGTGTGTTCCTAAGATCATGGGATCCTAGAATCATGATGTGAATTGATTGATGGTTTTGTAAATGAGTGTATGTATGTTTTCTTATGCTTTGATATATGATATGAATGGTTTAGAAAAGCTATTAGTAGTTTGTTTTGAAAATACTACACATTTGCATATGCATGCTAGAATTGATAACTGTTTAGGACAAATGAGGCGGGGTATTGAGTCGAGTGTCTCTTCGACCCCAATTATGCATTAGAAAGCATCATAGAATGATAACTGCATAGGGCAACTACGAGTCAATCGTAGATCGAGACTACTCTCTCTGGTTTGGCTAAGTTTTTCAAACTGTGATTGATGTGATGATTGATATAAATGTGTATTTTGTGCGCATACATTGTCGTGGGCAATGATGCAAATGGATGAATGAGAGGGTAGTTGTACCTGGATTGTATGATGACTAGCAATGACTGTTACTGTATGTATAGACCTCGTGTGGAGGCAATTGGAGGTGTGGGTGCACTCGTAGAGTGTACCAACCTCATGAGCTAGCTAGTCAGTTTGTAAATGTGTTAATCTAATGATAATAATGATTAAAAGATGAGAGGCCAGTGGGATCTGGCTATGTGTTTGGGAGACGTTCCGCTTTCGCCACTGGTCTCGCCTGTTCGGAGCGCAGGCGGTGCAAGGCCCCAGGGTACTGCTGTGTGTTTTGCTTGGTGCGTGGGCTCCCGCCTTTCCAACCTGGGTGTCCTAGGGAAGACTGAGTATCTCTCCTTGGAATTCACACATCCAAGGTTGAGTGCTCTACCGCTGCAACGGATGAAATGGATCCATACTGTTATGGGCCACCACGGGGGTTGTCTCTCGGTTGTAGGCCACCCATTGTGTGCACGTGCCTGTGTTGCACCCACAGGAACTGTTAATTCACTAAAGTTAATGAAAATGCAATGTAAATGATTGAATGTATACGACTGATGTGCATGTGAATGATATGAATGCAAGTGTCATGTTTAAACAGACCTTGCATGAGATTGAAATTGTGTTAGTGTCGTCATTAAGTGGCCTTTACATGTCATACAGTGACACTACATGATGATAGATGGTTTTGATATTTATTCTTTTATTTGAGCCCTACATGAAAGGGTTTGGTATTTTCCTGGTTTGTTGCCATATTGCGAAGGCTGAGACTTCAGTTGTTTTCCTTTTCATGTTTTGGCGGACCCGGGGCAACAAGTTGAGCAAATGGCTTCGCTCACGTCCTACTGGGGAGGTTTTGGGTCTTTTGTAGTTTCGGCGCGTCTTATTTTGGTTTTATTGATGACTTGTTTTTGTTAGGCATCAATTATACAGTTTGGGGCATTTTTGTTACACATAGATGTGATTTTGTATGAACTAAAATGATTACGTTAATGAAATTTTGCCCCATTGTTTTGAATTGCTTGGCTCATCGTCTTTTTGAATTGTTGTGTAGTCACACCTAGATGTTTGATGTTTAAAAAGAAAAAAAAAATATTTTGAGTGTCAAAAGGTCGGGGTGTGACACGCCACGCTTCCGCTGCGAGATTCCCTTTGCATTCTGTCTTCACACAAAGGGAATAGGGCAGAAACGTGGAAGAAGAGGGCTGCCTGTTCCTTCCTCTGTTGCATAATGGGTGATGGAAGCGTTGGGCTCCCGTTGCAGCCGTAGAGAAAGGAATAGGGAGAGGTGTCGGACGTGCACCTTGCCAGTGCCCACCCACGGTCTTGAGAGAGACAGATGAATAGGGAAAGGGAAAGGGGAAGGCGTTGGCCTTCCTTTGAACGGCGTCGTTGGAGAAAGGGAGACCACCGGTGGGTTCGCCATCGCCGGATGGCCCCGATGGCACCCGCCGGCATCCACCCAAAGTCACCCATCGCTGGTATCCTGCTGCCACCGGTTATGCCCAAATCTGAAACATTGAGGCACAGGGAGGGCGACGACCAGTCATTAGCCTGTCGGCGACTTGACCGTCGCCGGACGACGTCGTGAGACTCGCCGGCGCCTACCCAAGGCTTCCCTCAGCTCGTCGGAGAAGAACCCATTGTTCCCTGCATTCAGCATTTTGCAGAGGAGCGGCAGTTTCTCGCTGCCTGAAACCGCTCACTCGGTCGAGCAGGAGACGGTCGGACCCAGGTCGGGACATGTTGACCCGACCCGGATCCATAATGCTTAAAAGAAAAAAAGGAAAAATTTCGTTGCCGCTCGTCTTCCGCCCGCCCGCTTTGATTCTTAAATTTCTGGATTGGGTCGGGTCCTGTTGACCTCGACCCGTATCCATACAATCTGATTTTTTAAAAACAAAACCGATTCGGTCCGTTTCAGAACCGGTTCAGACCTTTTGGGACCGATTCAGATCTTTTCTGGACCGGTTCAGTTGTTTTTCAAACCGGTTCATTCAGTTTCAGAACCGATTCAGGCCTTTTCAAACTGATTCAGAGTTGTTTGAGACTGGTTCTTCCCCTTTCGAGACCGTTTCATCTAGTTTTCCATCGGTTCAGTCCATTTAAGACTGATATGGGACCGGTTCTAAGCTAGAGGAAGCTGGTATATGTGGTTTTATGCCCATTTAAGGTATTTAATGAATTGGCTCGATCATTTTAGATCGATACGAGACCGATTCATTATGTTTTATGGAGTTTTAATGAACAATTTAGATAGCATTAAGTTGATTATGCTGAAATGATCTGTGTGTTTCATTTTATATGTGTTATTATGTCATATTCTTGTATCATGTTTTGTTTAGGACTATGCTAAAGTTAATTTTATTGCATGATCATAAAGTTTGTACGATAACGCTAATGTAAAGAGCCTATGATTAGTTAAATCATGTCATACCTCACCAAAGTGACTACGCATGATTTAAAGTCACATTAGTGTGTGTTATGTTTAAGAGAATAAGTAGAGTAAAATAGGAAAATAGATTATTACATAGTTTTGTCATTTTACACCCAAATGTGTTATGCTTGACTATAGTTTGAATTTACATTTCCTAGTCTTATTAGATAAAGTTAAGATGGAATACATGTGTGTATTAGGTATATTAGTAGAGTAGTATCCTAATGACCCCTGGTATTTGTCTTGGAAATAGTGAACATAAAAAGCCTTTTATTTAGTTTACTGTTCTATATAGTTTGTCTCATATAATGCATGTCAGCTTATTGATGTCTTTTGTCATTTTCAGTGTCTGGTTCTATTTATTTTAATAGCTCAAATTCTATTCCTTTACTTGATGATTTGAATTATGCTGAATGGAAAGAAAATGTTGTATTTACATTGGGGTATATGGATTTGGATATGGCCTTGAGGCGACCTGAGCCACCACCTCTTACACCACAAAGTACACATAATGAAACAGTGTACTTTGACAAGTGGGAGCGTTCTAACCGACTAAGCTTGTTGCTTTTGCAATCATGGGTCGCTAAGAACATACGTGGTGCTATCCCACTTTGTAGAACGGTGAGAGAGTTCTTGGATGCAGTTGAGGCTCAATTTGTCATCTCTCATAAAGTCAGAGCCAATACCCTAATGTCAAAGTTAAAATCTATGAAATATCAAGGGGGGTTAACATTTGCCAGCATATGTTAGAAATGAGGAACATTGCTTCTCAATTGAATGACATGAAATTGACTATTTCTGAATCATTCTTGGTATTCTTTACTTTGACCTCTTTAACAGTTGAATATACTCCTTTTAAGATCAGTTACAACACAAATAATACTGAATGGACATTCAAGGAATTGATGTCTAATTGTGTTGAAGAGGAGGAAAGAATGAAGGGTGAGAAGTTGCAAAACACACATATGGTTTCTTACTCTGGGCTGGTAAATTTGACATAAAGAAAGGTTTAATGAAAAGGAGTGCCAAGAATAAGTCAACAGGTCAAACTTCTTCTCAAACTGCGCAGACTAACTTAGCTCCTATAAAGTGTTTCTTTTGCAAGAAAAATGGGCATAAGAAGTCAGACCGCATCAAGTACAAGAATTGGTTAGAGAAGAAAGGTAATATGTCATTTGTTTCACTTGAAAGTAATATGTTACATGTCCTTATTAATAGCTGGTGGATTGACTCAGGTGCTACTGTGCATATTGCCAATTCTTTACAGGACTTTCTGAGCAAAAGAGAACCAACACTACATGAGAGGAGCATTTTCTCAGGAAACAAAATGCGCTCACATGTGAAGGCTATAGGAGAATGCTAGATTAGGCTTGATACTGGCTTTGTTTTAGATCTTCATGATGTTTTCTTTGTTCCATCATATAGTAGAAACTTAATTTCTGTATCAAGACTGGACAAATTTGATTTCTGCTTAAAGTTTGAGAATTAAAAGATGTTCATTTATAAAGATTTTGTTGAAATTGGTTCTGCTATTTTGTGTGATGGTTTATACAAGTTGAATGTGAAGATCCAATCTCCTGAATCGTTGGTTTCTAGTCATTGTATAAGTGACAATAAGCGTAGTACCATAAAAGATGATTCGTACATGCTATGGCATCGCCGTTTGGGTCATATCTCTGAAAAGAGAATAAGGAGACTCATAAATGAAGGGATCTTACGACCTCTTGATTTTACAGATAACAACATATGTGTAGATTGCATAAAGGCAAAACAAACTAACATATATAAATAAGGTGCCAAACAATGTACTGAAAGATTAGGAATTATTTTCACAGATGTTTGTGGACCTTTCTTTCCTTGTTACATAGGCGAAAAGCATTTTGTCACATTTATAGATGACTATTCTCGGTATTTATATCTCTACTTAATCTTTGAAAAATCTGATGCGTGTCAAGTTTTCAAGGACTATAAGAAAGACATAGAGAAACAAACCGATGAAGTTGTCAAAATAGTCATATCAGATAGGGGTGGCTATGTTAAATTATTCCACTCTCCCTCTGACCTTGTGGGGTGAAACTCTCAGGATAGCTGTGCATATCCAAAATAAGGTTCCTACTAAAGTTGTTCCCACAACACCTTAAGAGTTGTGGACAGGTAGAAAACATTCTCTTTCTTATATGCACATATGGGGATGTCCTGCTGAAGCTAAATTGTACAACCCCTACACAAAAGCTTTTGATCTTAGAACAACCAGTGATTTCTTTATTGGTTATCCAGAAAGATCGAAAGACTATAGGTTTTATTGTCTATCTCATACAACACATATTGTGGAAACAGATAAGGCTAAATTCCTGAAAGAAGGCTCATTTGGGTTAGATGCATTACAAAACCTCATTTTTGAGGAAATACAGGATACTGAAAGTAGACCTGCTAATGAGAATGCAAGTGTTTATGATTATGTTGTCTCTCATGATGACATAAATGCAAATCATATAGGTAATGCATCAGATCCAGATGAATTAAATGTAGATCATACTGATGAATACGAACATGATGTAGACATACAAATTGAAAATGATCAATTACCTGTTCGTAGATCTGCAAGAGCCAGGAAATCTGCCATATCATCAGACTATGTGGTATACCTACAAGAGCCTAGTGATTTCATAGATGTTGATGATGATCCTTTCACATTCAATGAAACCGTTGAAAGCAAACAATACAGGTTCTGGATTAATGCCATGAAAGAAGAGCTTGACTCTATGGCTACAAATCTGACATGGAGCCCTGTGTCGTTGCCTAAAGGAGTAAAACCCGTAGTGTAAATGGGTCTATAAGACCAAGAGGGACTCTAAAGACAACATAGAGAGATACAAGACAAGATTGGTTGCTGAAGGATTCACACAAATGGAGGGCATTGACTATAATGAGACATATTCACCTGTCTCTACTAAAGAGTCAATGTGGATTGTCCTTGCACTTGTAGCTCATTTTGACTTAGACCTACATCAGATGGATGTGAAAATGGCTTTCTTGAATGGTGATTTGGATGAAGAGGTATATATGTATCAACCTTAAGGGTTTTCTGAGAGTGGTAAAGATCATTTGGTTTGCATGTTTGATAAAGCAATTTATGGACTTAAACAAGTCTCACGTCAATGGTACATTAAGTTTTCCAAAGTCATTACGACTTTTGGGTTTACAGAAAATATCATTGATCAATGTGTGTATCTTAAGACATGTGCGAGTAAGTTCATAATTTTGACTTTATATGTGGATGACATTTTACTTGCTTCAAATGATCTTCAATTGCTAACAGAGACCAAACATTTTCTCGCATCTCATTTTGAGATGAAGGACATGGGTGAGGCTTCATTTGTTCTCAGCATTGAGATTCGTCGAGACAGATCTAAATGTGTTTTAAGTCTCTCCCAATCAGCATACATCAATAAAGTACTTAAAAAATATGGGATGAAGAATTGTTTTTCTATTTAGGCACCCATAGCTAAAGGTGATAAATTAAGCCTAAATGATTGTCCAAAGGATGAATTTGAAAAGGCACAAATGATCAACATTCCATATGCATCAGCGGTTGGCAGCTTGCAGTATGCGCAGATTTGCACTAGGCCTGACATTTCCTTTGCTGTTGAGATGCTAGGTAGATTTCAATCTAATCTAAACATGACACATTGGAAGGCCGTAAAGAGAGTCATGCGATACTTGCAAGGGACAAAAGATTACATGTTGACATATCGCAAGGTGCACCATTTAGAAGTGATTGGTTATTCTGACGCCGATCTTGGAGGATGTACCGATAGTAGAAAGTCTACTACTGGTTTTGTTTTTCTTTTATTAGGAGGAGGTGTCATCTCATGGGGGAGCAAAAAGCAGACTGTGACTGCTTCTCACACCATGGAAGCAGAATTCATTGCATTATATGAGACTACATCACATGCAATTTGGATAAAGAATTTCATTTCACAGCTCAAGATAGTGAAATCTATTGATAGACCACTTAAGGTTCACTATGATAATGAAGCTGCAGTGTCTTTTTCCAACAACAACAAAAGTACTACTTCTTGTAAGCGTATGGAACTTAAGTATTTTGTTATTAAGGAAAAGACACAAAATCAACTAGTGTGTATTCAACACATTGAAACTACAGATATGCTTGCAGATCTTCTTACTAAAGCGCTAGCATCTGGTATGTTTTCTGAACATGCTAAGAGGATGGGTTTGTGTAGTTCAATGTAAACACACTATTATGCAAACATTTATGAATGTGATCACAGTTTGTTGATTCTCATTAAGTTTGTTGTCTATTTGTTTTGTATTCTCATTTGTTTATTGAGAAGTTTTGTAAGACAACAAAGGTGAGACCTTGGAATGGATTTTAAGGCTAATCCATTCATTTTGTTTACCCTTGATATCGACTTGGACTAGTGGGAGATTGTTGGGATTTGCCCATCTGGATAGTCCTACGTCGATACGGGTCCATATCCGTTTTGGACCCTTAAGTATAAATACAAGACTCGTGTCTTGTGATGGTGTGAGACATATTCAGATTTTTACCGTCTGGGTAATCGGTCCCCTTAGTCATACGTGAATTGTCTGTCCCCATCACAGGGCTGCTATGGCTGAGGAGAGAAACCCACTGCCGCCGCCGCTACCTTTGTTGGGAAATGACTCTATGGGGACTGTAGCTGTTCTTTCAACAACCGCCGACATTCTGTCAGCGGTCGCCTCTATAGGTTCTTCTTCCGCCCTATGAAACACACGTTTCTATGAATGTTCGTTCAATTTCTGCATTTTCGTTTGTGCACTATCTTGATTTGTCGCAAAGCTCCAACATCATGTTCCTAACGACAGAAGACCAACAAAGGTTAGATAATTGTTTGCAGAAACACAAGTTCACTGTTGTGCTCCTATGTTGCCCATGTCATTCCAACAAGTTTTTTGTTAAGACTTCATACAATCCTTCATAGGAACAATGTTGATGCTTGACATCATCATTGGCTATCATAAAACTGAAGTACAATGAACAAGTTCAGAATTTCCACAACATCTAATCAGTATAAAGAAATAAGCATAACATGGTACAAAATATACAAAAACTGAACAATGATCTTGATGGTCCTTATGATGGATCTTATATGTCCTAACAAGTCTGATAGTAGTCGATGTTTTTGTGGGCATACTTGTCTTTCATGTTAAAACTACACACGCAAGACAAAAAACAGATCTCAGACTCAAAGAAGAAGTAACCGAAGGAATAAACAAAGTGATCATCTGTACTTCACTTGAACTAATATGTACAGATCAAAAGTTAAAATAATAAATCAATAAAACTGTGTGCATCACTTGTAGGATGATTAGCTACTAAGGTGCTCAGGGTGTCAAAAGACATTAAAACAAAATATTATAGTACTATACAAGATAAGTGAGCACCCAAATATCATCCATGCCCACAAGGCTACGTTCAGAATCCAATAAGACCTAACAAGAGGTTAGACCAACCGGTTGACAGGCTGCTTTAGACTTCGAGCCCTGTTTGCTACCTTCCCTTTCTCTTCCTCTATCCCGTAGCTCCCTCTATCGACATCGAAACAGGTCAATGACCTTGTCTCTTTGTTTCTCACTTTAGTGCTGCTGGCAACCATGATTTCTTTTACGCTTAAGCTCATCAAGATCCGACTATCTTCTACCACATCTTGGTACACGTCTCTCTCTCACACTCATGTGTCACTCATCTCTCATTCAACGATACCATATGAGGTTCCCCATATATAGTTTTGATTTGTGCATTTCCTTGACTGTCTCAACCTACACTGTGAAATGTCTGAGAGGAGATGTGAATCTGATAGTGTGAGTGTTAGAGAACCAATTCATGCGACAAAGGATGACCATACACATAAGTTGGACAAATCTATAAATCTGTTGCCAAGAAATCAAAAGATGATACAGTTGCCAAAAAATCAGGAGTAGCTGAAGAAGAGATCGACGTCCAAATCTCTTTATCTAAGGAAAGAGATAAAATAGGAAGCAATATTTTGAAGGAAACAAGTTGTATATCAACTCCATGATTTTAGGAGTCGAAGATTGTGATTTGTGTTCGTTAAGTAGTGGAACCTCTATCTTTCGTTACATAATGAAAAGAGAGTAGATAGACTTTGAGGGCGTATGTGATTTCAGCACTGAACCTCGTTAAATTTCTTGTTCATATACTTTTTTGTCATGGTATCAGAGCTTCACAGTATCTGCTCTAGGTATTGATCCTTTGATGGTGAATCACTCCGTAGCTAATTTTCACGGATTCTTTCCTCGGACATGTGTTCTTTATTTCCGGTGGAGTCCGACTACTTTTGGTGTTACATCCATCTGATCCTGAGATCAAAACGCGTTTTTAAACATTTGAGTGGAGAAAGTTGTCGAAATTCCAAGAAATTTGAGCCCTTCCTGTCCAAAACCATTGAGAAATCAGAGAGAAATCGATTTTTGAAGTTTGCCGGTAATTTTTCTACTTTTTTTCGGCGCGGAAGAGGGATTTCGACGAAACTTGACAGAATATTCCGCCGTACTCTTCGTTCCTCGGCGAGTCGGCAGTCAACGTGTCCAAAAAGATCGTGCTAGTACTGGATTCGCGTGTCTCGACAATTCTCCTTTCACCGTGTCAGAATTACTCGACGAATCCTCGTGTCCTGTCTATTTGTACAGTGCCGATTTTTTTGAAGTGTCGGCAATACGTTAAATAGAGAAAGCCAGAACCCATGGCAACATTGTCTTCATCATCGACCTCTTCAATGTCGAAATAACTCTCAGCACTAGCTTCAACTTTGACTAGATGCCATCAAACTTTTCTCAGTTCTCTTTATCAAACTTACAACAGATAATTATATGCTTTGGGCTGCTCAATTCAAACCCATCTTGATCACTTATGGACTCATGGGTTATATTGATGGAACAAACCATTGTCTGCCCAAAACTATTGGAAATTCTGATGATGTTAATCTTGATTATATATTATGGTTAAAGCATGATCAACTTGTTTTAAGTTGGATTATTATCTCATTGAGTGAAAACGTCTTGAATCAAGTCATTGGCTTGGAGACTGCATATGAAGTCTGGTCTTCCTTAAAGAGATCATATGCTTCTCATTCTCGTTCATGCATAATTCATCTTAGAGGTTGACGTCAGGATCTAAAGAAAGGAAACACGACAGTAGATGAGTATTTTCAGCATGCAAAATCTTTTGCTAATCAATTAACTATTGTCTCTAAACCTGCTGATGAAGATGATCTTATCATGCATTTATTGAAAGGACTGCCAAATGACTATCATGCTTTTAGGGTTTCAATGGAGACCCGATCTACTCTAGTGACGTTGGAAGAGCTTCATGGTCTACTCTTGACTCAAGAACACAATATAATAGAGAGTATTGGTGTTGAAACTGATCACCTGAATGCTGCTATTAATTTGACAAACAAGACTAGTTTCTTTTCTCACAATCAACACCGTGGAGGATCACTTTATCGTGGTGGAAGAGGAAACCGTGGCGGCAATTTTAGAAGTCACGGCAGACGATCTCAAAGTAATCGACCTCGTATCGCTTGCCAAATTTGTGAAAACCTGGTCACTATGCGCACTCCTGCTATCAACTTGCCTCTTATGCTCAAAATAATCCTCCTTTGGCACCAAAAGCATATCATGTGGCCTCTCACCAGAGCTCCACCAATGGTCAAAACTGGTATCCAGATTATGGGGCTTCACATCATGTGACTAGCAACTTGAACAACTCATCTCTAGACTCTGAATATCAAGGCGATAACGTTGTTCTTATTGGAGATGGATCAGGTTTGGCTATTAACCACATTGGTTCTACTGTTTTTGACAGATTTGTCATGAGTGATATTCTTCATGTACCTAACATCTTTAAGAATCTCATGTCAGGACACAAATTTGCTAAGGAGAATAATGTTTTCTTTGAATTTCACCCCTCTTGTTGTTATGTCAAGGAACTCACCTCAAGGAAAGTGCTACTCCAAAGTCGAAGTGAAGAAGGTTTATAAAAATTGACCTTGAACAAGAACAAGCAAGTCTTCTTCACCACTAGAGATGTTGGTGTCAAGGACTCGGTTGACACTTGGCATAAACGTTTTGGTCATCCCTCTTTAAAGATTGTTATGAACATCTTGAATAATTTTGATTTGCATTATGATGATTTTATGCAACAAAAAGTGTCTGAAGCTTGTCAAAAGGGTAAGAGTCATCGTCTACCCTTTAACAAGACTTCTACATGTGTACATTGATTCTTAGATATTGTTTATTTTGATGTTTGGGGCCCTGCACCCATAACTAGTATTGATGGATATAGATATTATGCTTTATTTGTTGATGCCTATTCAGGATATTCTTGGATATACCTTCTCAAGAACAAATCAGACTTATATGAAGTGTTTCAGAAGTTTAAATCGCATGCTGAGCTTGTTACATGTGCAAAAAAATTAAATTTCTGCATTCAAATTGGGGTGGAGGATATCAAGGTCTTACTGGTTTTCTTGAATCAGATGGAATTAGACATAAGATTTCTTGTCCTCACACTCTAGAGCAAAATGGTGCAGTAGAAAGACGTCATCACCATGTTGTTGAAACCAGGCTCATTATGTTGGCTGATGCTTGCGTGCCAAACAAGTATTGGTCTTATGCTTTTCATACAGCCACATATCTTATAAACAAAGTTTCCACCAAAAATCTTGGAGGACTAAGTCCATTTGAAGTCATGTTCAAAACCAAACCAGATTACAATTTCTTAAAAAATTTTGGATGTGCATGTTTCCCATGCTTCCGGTCGTACAGGAAAAAATAAATTTGAGCATAAATATGAAAAATGCGTTTTTTTGGGCTATGCTCCAAGCATCATGGATGTTTTTGTCTCAATCTCAGAGCAAGAAGAGTTTTTATTTCACGTCATGTTATTTTTTATGAAAGCTGGTTCCCCTTCAATCAAAATGAAGAGAGATTTGACAAGGAAAATTGAAGAAAGGAAAGTCATGACAACCAGATTGTCACTATACAATATCCATTCTCTCAAAATGGTATTGATGATAATATTGAGAGGACACATGGAACTCCTACTGGTGTTAATCAATCAAATGGTCAAGATGAGAATCTAGATCAAAGCATGGCTCGTCAAGGTGAGAATGCAGATCAAAGCACGACTTCTCCACCAATTCTCACAAGAACACACCATATGACAACTAGATTCCAAGATGGCACATTGAAACCAAAGGTCTACGTGACAAAACACTCTCTTCCACAGACGCTCTTGGCCAAGCTCTCTCAGGATAAAGATAATATACAGTTTCAACAGGCAAGCAAGGATCCAAATTGGATCACTGCTATGAGAAATGAAATTACTAACTTAAAGAAAAATCATACTTGGACTCTTGTTCCTCGTACAAATGAGCAACATATTATGGGATGCAAATGAGTTTACAAGATAAAGTGCAAAGCAGATGAAAGTTTAAAAAGATACAAAGCGAGGTTGGTTGCGAAAGGATATAGTCAGCAAGAAGGAATATATGTACAAAATGCTTTCCTTCATGTGCACATCAATGAGAATTTTTATATGGATCAACCACAAAGATTCAAAGACCCAAAATTCCCAAACTATGTTTGTAAGCTTCAACGAGCCCTCTACGGACTCAAGCAAGCTCCAAGCACATGGTTTTCAAGACTCAGCCTCTTTCTTCAACAAATGGGATTCAAAGGTGCGCAAACCAACAATTCTCTCTTCGTTTTAAGACAAGAGAATTATATGGTTTTTATTCTTATGTATGTAGATGATATCGTTATAACTGGAAATTCTCCAAGAAGGGTGCAAGATCTTATACGCAGACTTGGACAAGAATTTTCCTTAAAAGATCTTGGAGACTTACATTTTTTTATGGGCATTGAAGTTGAAAACCATAAGAAAGGAGTTCTATTATCTCAAAGAAAGTATATTAGAGATTTATTGCAAAGAACAAAATTACATGATGCCAAAATTGCTAACTCTCCCATGGCTGTCTCTCCACCACTGCATGTCCACTATGGTACAACTTTTCAAGACCCAAGTATCTATAGAAGCATTGTGGGAGCACTTAAGTACGTCACTCTTACTAGACCGAACATTTCATTCGCAATGAACAAAGTCTGTCAATTTATGCATGCTCCGACTAACGAACATTGGAAAACAGTCAAGAGAATTCTACAATAATTAAAGGGAACTATTGATTATGGTTTTTGTTATACAAACGTTGGACAAAAGGGACATAGTGTTTCGTTCCTAAAACCACCAAACAATGGACAGAGAAGAACACAAACATGATAATGTTGTGATGGATAAAAAGTCCTGTCACTTCTGTCTAATTGGACAGTTATCAAACGTGCCCTAATTTTTAAGGTCAATTCATGGAATGGTTACAAATTATTCTATTTACTAAACAAACCCTAAATATATCTTTTTATCACCTCCCCTCCTTGCCATACTCAAACCATGAGTGAGCCCTCGCCTTTTTCCTTTCTCTATCATTCAGTTGGCACAAATTGAGTTAAAAGATATACAATTGTTTTATAATAAACACTTTTCCTCTAACGCTCAATTTTTGATTACCGAAAGTAGAAATCTCTGCTCGCATTTTCCTTTAAAAAATTTCACAACAGATATCCTTGAGAGAGACAAGCTGTACATTATATATCTATAAATAAATCTCTTTGAAGGCATTCCTTCGCCCAACTAATGTATCAGGGTTCTAGAATCCTAGATATGTGTGAATTCTTTTACTTTGGGCATCCCAATATGTGGGAGTTTTGCTTTCCTATATCTATTTTCATTAGGTATTTCAAACAGGTAGCAACAATGCAACTATTTTCTGAAAGACTCTTGAAAGAACAGGCAGCCGATCATTTAATAGACAATGTAGGTTCCAACTCTCTAACTTGGAAATTTGAATTGCGTATCAAGTAAAAAAAAGGCAAAAAAAAAAAAAAAAAAAAAAATGAAGCTCACAATGACTTGTTTTTCTACTATTCTTATGATTCTTCATAAAAGCCGTAGTTCTAGATGGTTCTCTTCTACTCTCGAATGCCTATTTATATATTAAAAACAACATTTTTTGTATATTAATATGTTAGAAAATGGACAAAAAACTACAGTAAATTAAGCTTTGCAAGCGATTACTCTCTGCAACTACAGCTACACATGAAGAGCTTCATGTACTCATTGTGCACAATTTTCTACATGCTTTTCACTTAATTTGTTTTATGTTGAAACGAGCAGCCAATTTACTACATATTTAACTATAATTAATAAGAAATATATATATCATATTTTAGCATCAATATCATGAACAATACATACCTTTCCTGCTTTAGAAAACCCGAAAGCATGCCGCTGATGTGCAAGTGCATCGACCATACAACTCCTTAACCTCAAGTATTTGCTGTAATTAAAGAAATTTTGTCGCATGTCAGTAATAAATGACACAAAATTTTATACTTGAAAGAGAAATCAATGTCACCACATTTGCCTGCCTATGTGTGAACTCAAATATCTGACTCTTGTGCACGGAAAATTTTGCACATGGGTGTATACTAACCAAAATACGCATGTTTAAAGGATAAACAAAGAATTAAATGACAAAAAAGGATTATGAAAAAATTTAAAAGTCTAAAATAGATATTTCTTTATAACAAAATAAAAATATCCCAACCCTTCTTTTCTGCTTTGGCTTTGGTGGATACTTGTGCATGCACACTTCTTTACACGCATTCTCCTAATGTTGGTAGCAACAGGGCACTGTGTTCATATGAGAGAGAGAGAGAGAGAGAGAGAGAGAGAGAGAGTAACTGTAAATCTCAGTTGCTGACAAAATCAAACAGGTGAGAGTGCAAATCTCAGTTCAAGGAAAAATCTTAGTTGCAGCCAAAACCAAATAGTTGCAGACAGGGGCGGAGCGATAATTTTTGTCAGGAGCCGGTCAAACGGTCCAACAAACTTATCTGGGTAGGGCCAAACTAAACCCGAATCCAAAAAATACATTACGCAATTAAAATTTTCAATTTTTTAATGTAATTTTTTTTCCCAATTAGCCCCCACTCCCTCTGCCCTTGGTTGCAGACATATCAGTTGCCTTCTGAACTCTCTCTCTCTTTCTTTTGCACATGCACAATGCATGCAAAGGTTGCATGTTGGTATGCACTGCAATGATATGTAATGGGGCGGCATCGAATGAGACATTGTATCGTAGGGAATGAGGAGTTGGGTGGGGGCTTCAGCCTTTTTCGGGTGGTAGGTTAAACCCCACTCACGTGAAATCTACAACAAGTTGGAGAGTTCATTATGAACAAGTAGTATGTGATTTGATTGCACAAGCACATCGTTGAGCTCATTCATTGTTCTTTTCCTTCATCTACCACTACCTCAGCCAAAACCAAATAGTTGCAGGCCTAACAGTTGCTTTTTAAACTCTCTCTCTCTTGCAACCGGCCACGTCCTTAGGTTGATTCCTGAAAGGTGCTATTGAAATTAAGGTGCTATTATGAGGCCAAGCCCTCTTCTCCCCTCTCTCTCTCTCTCTTGCACATGCACAGTTTATGCAAAGTTGCCACGTTGGTACTTATAAATAATGAGGCAGCATCTCAATGTACCAAAGTAGGCCCTTGCAAATGTGTCATGTTGTACCTATACATAATATGGCAGCATAGCAGCATCTGAGGTATCAAAGAAGGTCTTGTATCTTAAAAAGATGAAGGGTTGAGTGAGACTTTATCAAACTTTGCTGAGAAGTTGAGGAGTTCATTATGATGCGATCTGATTGCTCAACACATTGTTGACAGCTCATTTATTGAACAATTCATTTCCTTCATCTACCACTGCTGCAGCCAACAACATTAGCAGACATTTGCCCCTTTATGTATGGCACAATCCAAGAGAGCTTTCTTTCCAGTGGCACCACTGGCTTTTCTTTTATTTGTCTTTTTCTTTACAAGCGAATAATAATTAGACACAATAATGGATTCATTTTATTGCTATTTTTCTTTGTTTTTTTGCTCTGAATAATTGCGAAGTGCATCTTCCGGTTTTGATTTTGGAGGATTTGGCGATTTTTGTGTTGCGCTGTGAGTTGTGAATCCGAGAAGCACTTGAACGAAGCGTTCCGATTCAGACGATCGTGTACCCAGGGGAAACAAGAAGGCAAAAGAAAGAGGGCTGTTGCTCTAAGAAGTGATGATGATTCTACTCCGCAGCATCTGGTGAGAACTCTGTGACCTTGAGGTCCATGAACTGCAACTAAAGGCTGGGTAGGGCCAAACTGATCCCAAATCTAAACAATAAATGGACGCAACCAAATATTCAAAATTTTCAATTTAACTTTTTTTTTTTTTCAATTTGTTAGGGTGGGGCCATGGCCTAGGCAGACCCCCTTCCCTCTGCCCCTGCCTATAAGAGATAGACCAGCCGGCTGCCTCTCAATACACTACCTCCCCTCGCGGTGACTGCAGCGGATATACATATGGGATTTTTCAAAAGGAAAAACAAGAAAGGCAGTAACAAAAAAAATGATAAAAGTCCTTGAGCGGTCAAGGTTGTGGAATATAGATGGTTTTTACAGAAACAGTACGAGAACTTTGACACATTCGAGCAATACATGAGACAAATATCTGTTTTTTCCTTCTCAAGGCACTACCAAGATTTATGAGGTTCAACGGCGTGGCAGCCATGGGTGCAAAGTTCTCATTCGAGCAATACAAGAGGCAAACACCTGTCTTTTCCTTCTCACTCAAGGCACTACAAAGATTTATGAGGTTTAGTGGCGTGGCCGCCATGGGTGCAAAGTTCTCATTCGAGCAATACAAGAGGCAAACACCTGTCTTTTCCTTCTCACTCAAGGCATTACAAAATTTATGGGGTTGAGTGGCGTGGCGGCCATGGGGTGCCAAAAATCCTTGAGCAATTATTGTCGTAGAATATAGAAGGTTTTTTCAAAGGCAATGTAGAACCTTGTCCCCATCAAACAATACAAATTCCTCCACAGTCAATCAACGTACTACAACATTTATGGGGTTCAGTGGGATGGTTAAGGCTGGCATCGGGCCAGGCCGCCAGCGAGTGGCCAGTGCTTGGCCCAAGGCCCAGAAAAAATGGTATTGGACCGGCTCGAAATGTTATCAGGCCAACTCGATAAGTTGAGAATAGTTTTTAATATAATAATTATTATTTTGTATATATAATCATAATATTTTATTATGATTTTTAATATATATATATATTATTTTATATTTAAAATATATATTTTATAATTTAATCAGCCCGGGCCTTGGTTTCGAGTGTCGGCTTTTCCCCTTCCTCTCATTTTTGTGGGCTTCATTTGCCCCTTTTGATGCACAAGAAAAATATTGTGCAATGTGGATTTTTTTTTAAAGTTTGTACAGTTTTTCCCCTGCAGCATCAAATATAGGGAATTTTACTATGCAATTTTCATTGAATTTGGAAAAACTTTTCATGGTCCAACTTTTTTGCATGAAAGATTCTTCCTTCGGTACATTGATAATTTGACCATTAAAAAACTTTCTGTGCATCAAACAAAGGCTGAAGATCCTTTGAGAGAAAACGGAACTTCCAGAACAAAGTTCTAAAATAAACGGGATGACTTTACATAAGGTGAAAAAGACATCCATTTCACCAGACCACTATTCTTCAGAATAAAAAAAAAGTCCAATTATTTGAATGTTTTGGGGCTGTTTTGCTACTGGTGCTGGATCTCATCTACGCAGAAATGGAGTCATGTGCTTCTCCAGAACTTGTGCCTCCGGTTGCTTGTCCCTCATCTTGGTTTAAACCCAAGAGTGAATGTCGAAGAGATCCAGATCCAGTTCTCATATTTTGAGTTTTTATTTATTATTTTGTCTTGTTCTGGATCCAGATTCAGGAATATGTTCTTAGGCTATATAAAGGTGTTTAAGTCCTCGTTCATGATCAGTCATGAGTTAATGAAAAGCCCAAATGATTATTTGTGTCTTTTCCCTTTTACATCTTGGTTTAAACCCAAGAGTGAATGTCGAAGAGATCCAGATCGGCTTGTGTGCAGCCCTACAAAGAGAGAGAGAGAGAGAGAGAGAGAGAGAGAATTAAGATACACTCTCATTGGGCCGAACCAGACTTAGTCGGGTCCACTGGACCTGCCCGATGCCTTTTCTTCGAGCCGGCTTAGGCTCCACCCTTCCTTTGTTTTGGACCATATAGTCAAGTGAGCACACAAGCACCTCGTCCAAAAGAATTCAAAATTGAGGAAACCCTAAAAAATATGTGAGGTTACAAAAAACAAACTGTTAGGATAATTTAAACATGTTTCCAATTACCTAAACTAGATCAATTATGTAACCATAACCTTAGATAGAAGACTTTAACCAAGGTAATGAGTAAAAATTTATGGGTGAACGAGAGATGGGAAAACCATAATTAACCAAAGTCTTCCCCTCACCACTCCCACCTCTCTTCCATTGCATGCCTCTAGACCCATGTTGCGTCTGGGCCTAGTGTGGTGTTAGTGAACCACCGTCAATTTGGTCCAATGTTTCACCTTATAAAGTCCAAAAGCATAACATCCATTGAAATTGAATTGAATGTCAATTGGCATACCACCAACCCGACAAACTATACTATGCAAGTGACTAACAATTTATAATCTAAAACTAACAGAAATTAATATTGCATAATCCTAACCTAACCAAATTATTACACAAAATAGACCATAGTAAAAGATAAGGAATAATCACTTTTAATCAGATCAGCTTTACACCTACCTCAAAGTATGATAGTAATCTTGAAAAGAGAGAGCTAAAAGAAGTTTCCGGCTCACCACTTGTGATTTATCTTACTCTCACTAGACCTAATATTACCTTTGTTGTGAATGTGATGAGCCATGCATGCTCCCACGGACCTGATATTACCTTTGTTGTGAATGTGATGAGTCAGTTCATGCATGCTCCCACAGATGCTCACTTGACGGTTGTCGACATGATCTTATGTTACTTGAAGACAAATCCTGGCAAGGGCCTCTTCTATGTTAAGCAAGACTCTCTTGAGATTGAAGGTTATTCGGATGTTGACTGGGGAAGATGTGTTGATACTAGGAGATCTACCTCAGCTATTGTATTTACTTGAGAGGGAATCTCATAGTATGTGTAAGATTTTGGGTGTTAAAATATAACCCACGTCCAGATTCAACATAGGACAACCCATTTATACAGTGATTCCTCTACACATTTTACAAGAATGCAGAATAAAACAATCACAATAATCTAGAGCTTAGAGTGAAGCAACACAATGACCTAGAGTCTAGAATAAAACAATTATCATAATAGTCTAGAGCCAAGAGTGAAGCAACACGATAACCTAGAGTCTAGAATAAAAAAACAATTACAAAAATTACAATCATAACCCTGCCTAGATAAATGCGCTCATACATGGTTAGATGTGTTGGATCTGAATCAGTAGACATGTTGGATCTGGATCAGATTAGATCCAACATCTTATCATCCTCCCTCAAGTTGTATATGGTTTTGCACCATGTACAACTTGCCTTTTAGAAACCAGAATTATTGCTTCGTTAGTCCTTTTGTAAATAAGTCTGCAACTTGTTCATCTATATAAACATAAATATGTTGAATCTCCTTGTCTTTCACCTTTTGTCTAATAAAGTATTGATCAATCTCAATGTGCTTTGTTCGACCATGTTGTATGGGATTAAAAGCAATGTTAATAGCGCTTTTATTATCGCACATTAACATTGACGTTTTAATCTTTTCTCCAATGTCTTCTAGCAAATTTCTAACCCATGTAACTTCAGCAACACCTGCAGCCATGCGTCTATATTCAGCTTCAGTGCTGGATCTTGGCACTGCCTTTTGCTTTTGACAACTCCAAGACACAAGATTACGCCCAACGAAAATACAAAAACCAGAAATGAATTTATTTGATCGGGATCTCCAGCCCAATCTGCATTTATGCATGTCATAAGTTGATGTCCAACAGTTATATTTTCACTCTTACCATAAACTAAGTCATCTCCAGTTGTCCCTTTTAGATATCTTAATATTCTTTTGACAGCATCTATGTGAGTATGTCTAGGTGCATGCATAACTTGAAATACTTGATTCACAACTTACATAATATCTGATCTAGTGAATGTAAGTGTTATCACCCCAAATTTTTCAAAAAAATGGGGCTACTAAACTTTTGGGTCTATTATTTTTAAAAAATAAATTTTAAATCTAAGTTTAGATCCAAAATCTAAATTTAAGATCCAAATCTAGCATTTCAAACTCAAAATCCAATTATCAAATTCAAATTAGATCCAAAGTAGGGCAAGACTCATTTGCCCCTCCATTTGACCAAAAACTTCATTTTAGAGGGTGATTTTAGTCTTTTTGGGTTTGACTCATTTGCCCCTCCTTTTAACCAAAAAACCTTCTTTTAGAGGGTGATTTTAGTCTTTTTGGGTATGACTCATTTGCCCCTCCTTTTGACCAAAAACCTCCTTTTAGAAGGTGATTTTAGTCTTTTTGAGTTGACAAAGACCAAACCTATTCCAAATATATATATATATATATATATATATATATATATATATATATATATATATATATATATATATATATATATATATATATTTATATACTTAATGGTCAATCATACTCATTTTCAAACTATTTCTTTTTCAAAATAATTCAAAATTATGTTAAATTCGGATGAAAAAGGGGTGAAATTCAAAAAAATTCAAATTTGGGGTTTTGGCTCCAAAATCCTCTATAAATACCCCCTATTTTCCACCTTTTGGGCAAGATTGGTCATTGGGAGAAACTCTAGTGTATTCTCACTTGAAGACTTAGAGTTTCTCTTGAGTTCTCTCTCTCCCTCTTTCTCTCACCATTTCCTTCTCCAACTTGAAGCAAGCTACAACACCCTTGGAGCTTCATTCAAAAGGAGGTCTTCAAGTGAATGTGTTCTTCCTTAGGTCATTTCTCATTAGAGGTATGTAATCATCATCCCTCCCATTTCTCTCTTCTTTCCTTTCATTAATATTCTTATTATTATGTTATTTCTTTTTCTTCAATATAGTCTTGTAGTTATTTTCATTTTCTCTTCTCATCTTCATCTCCCCATGGCCAAAGGTGATAGCACTCAAACTCTTTTTAGAGACAAGAGGCTATGCTCAAGTGCACCGGGAGCATGAGAAGATGAGATGATATTTTATTTTATGATTAAATCATGCTCTTTCAAGTATTCTTGTTGTTGATTGTTCTTTCTCTTCATTAATATCTTCTTGCTTTTTCTTCTCTTTAATATACTATTGTTGTTGTTGTTCTTTCCCTTAATGAATATATTTTTGTTGTTATTGTTATTTTATCTCTTCAATATAGTCTTGTTCTTGTTAATTTTCTTTTCCATCTTTCTCCTCTTCCCACGACTAAAAGAGATAACACTCAATCTCTTTTTTAGAGACAAGAGGCTATGCTCAAGTGCATTGGGAGCATGAAAAGATGAGATGAGATGATTGAATCATGCTTTCTCTTTTACTAAATATAACATTGTTTCTATTTATACATTTTCTTCTCATCTTCATCTCTCCATGGCTAAATGAGGTAGTGCTCAATCTCTTTTTAGAGACAAAAGGCTATACCCAAGTGCATTGAGAGCATGAAAAGATGAGAGGATCTTTTATTTCATGATTGAATCATGTTTTCTCTTTTATTAAATATAGCATTGTTTCTCTTTCTATATTTTCTCCTTATCTTCCTCTTTCCATAGCTAAAGGAGGTAGCACTCAATCTCTTTTTAGAGACAAGAGGCTATGCTCAAGTGCATCGAGAGCATGAAAAGATGAGATGATCTTTTATTTTAATCATATTCTTTCTTTTCATGAATACATTCTTGTTGTTCTTTTGCTTCCTTCTATTTTCCTCTCTTCCTCATTTCTCCATGGCAAAATGAGATAGCTCTCAATCTCTATTTTAGAGTCAAGAGGCTACTCAAGTGCACCGGGAACATGAGAAGATGAGGTGGTATATCATTTAATAGTTACATCATGTCCTTCCTCTTAGTTGAATCTTTCTCTTTCCATCATCATTTCTCTCTCTTTCCTTCCTTGAACATTGTTCATATGTTGTTTATGCATAGTTATTTGGCTTTCCATTTACATGTGAATGTATGGTGGGAATGAGAGTATGGTTTGGGAATTCTTTATTTTCATGTTGATTTTTGAGGTGGGGACTTGTCCAATCTGGGATGAACCCTTACGAAAATGTACATGTTAATATGCATTTTGCATGTCATTTTACGCTAGTTTCATTCTTAATCCTCCATTAGGAACCCTAATGAGTGTATCGTTATGTTGCTTGTTTTCTTCCATACCCAACGGTGGAAGAAATATATCTCTTACAACAAACTAAATAATAACATTTTATGCATATATAAATCATATTTTCCAAAACATTTTAAAAAAAAAACCTTCTAACATGGCCTTAGAGGCTTAGCTTAAACTCTTGCATGAGTCCAAGCTCCCCTCCGGCCCACATTAAACTTGAAGTTGGTAATTTTAAGTTGTTCCTTGATTTCTACTCTTGTGAAGGTATGAATGTATATACATGTCATATACATCTATACCAACATGATGACCCCTCCCATCTTTCTCTCTCTATGATTTCACTTTCGATTTTATAAATTTTCATATGTGCATAGATACGTATGTACATGTGCTTCATTTCCTCTCTTTCAAATATTTATCCCTCTTTGCAAGACAAATGTCTTCTCTTATTAAATTTCTCAAACCCATATATACATATGATATTCTTCTTTTCTTCCAAAATTTCTCTTTCTCTTCAAATCAATACATCTTTTTCTCTAAAGCTTTCATATATGTGTATATGTGATGGTATGTACATATGTATGCATGTCTTTCTCTATCTCTCTCTCTCTCTTTCTTTTTATAAGAGTGTTTTATCTCTTGTATTCTTTTAACATTCTCCTCTCACGAACTTTCTATTTACCAACTTCATTAAAGACCACAAACCAAGTAGTGACTCAATATTGGAATCATTCTTGATGGTCTACAATCCCTATCCCTTTTCAAAAATTTTTCCTTCTTATATACAATAATTATAACAACGAAATCTTAGATGTATGTTGTGGTAGGAATGACTTTAGATGAATGTTGTGGTAGGAATGTTTTACATTCTTTCAATCATATAGGGCAAATGCATTCATGCATTCTCACTCACTTTATTTCACTTATGATTACAAACACCTCTCCAAAAGAGTTTAAGCAAGATGTGATGGAGCTCTAACTAGGTGGTAACCGAATTAGAGCAAAATCTCAAACCTACTTAAAGTCTTAAGAGAACACTAAAATGATTTTCAAGTTTTTCAAATGATATTTACAAAGATTTCTCAATTCTAGTTTTTCCCAAAATATTTCACATTCTCAAGCAATTCTTCAAGAATCTTTTCAAAATTTTGAAACATCAAACTTTCAATATTTTCTACACCGCATATAGAATCAAAAAGATGTTTAAGTTAAAACAAAATGCATCAATGATAAACATAGTCCTTGGGTTGATTATCCCCGGTAAAGGCGCTGGGAACGGTCAATCCTCGTACCGGCGGGCGAGTCCCTTTCTTTCCTATTTTAAAACAAAACCTTATTTTTCTAGAGCACTCCAAAATCAAGGAAAATTTTGGGATGCAAACAGTAAGATATTGAAGTGCCCCAACAATACTTCGATATTGTGTAGAATCTTCATATAACTCATCATCCTGAGCACTTAGCCTTTGATTTAGAATACTATGAGTTCCAATGGGCTTACAATCAG
Organism: Nymphaea thermarum; assembly: GCA_011799765.1. Lineage (NCBI taxonomy): Eukaryota > Viridiplantae > Streptophyta > Magnoliopsida > Nymphaeales > Nymphaeaceae > Nymphaea > Nymphaea thermarum. The sequence continues at coordinate 56,305 of JAANDH010000973.1, forward strand.
ACATACCTATCTTTTTCAGCAGATCCAATGTGTATTTTTGTTGTGTCAATGTGAGACTATTATTGTGTCTATCAATCTCCACTCCAAGAAAGAATCGTAAATCACCAAGCTCTTTCATTCTGAAATTTTGCATCATCAAAACTTTAGCTTCTTCTATGTGTTTTTCTGAACTGTTTGTGATAACAATATCATCAACATATATAAGAAGTAAAGTAAATATGCTTTTACTTTCGATAAATGAAAAGAACGTGATCTAGAGGACATCTCCGAAAGCCACATTCTTGAACCTTGCTGGTGAAACTGTCAAACCACATGGTGAGTAATGTTTGAGTCCATAAATAGATTTTCTTAGTTTACAAACCCATGCATGAGAGTCTCCTTTCGTATATCCTGGAGATTGTTCCATATATACTTCCTACCTCAAATCACCATGAAGAAAAACATTCTTCACGTCCATTTGATGTAGTCTCCATCCATATTCAACTGCCAATGATATAATCACACTGATTGTTCCCATTTTGATCACAGGGCTGAATGTTCCATCATAATCTTTTCCATATTGTTGTGTGAAGTCTCGTGCCACCAATCTTGCCTCGTATCTTTCCACACTGCCATTAGGTTTATATTTAACTTTATAAATCCATTTTGATCCTACTACATTCTTTTCTTTGGGTGCATTAACAAATTTTCATGTCCCACATTCATTTAGTGTATCTATTTCTTCATTCATTGTCTTGATCAAATGCAACGACTTGGATGCTTCCTCAAAAGAAGTAGGTTCATATTGTTCTATAACTTGAGACATAAAAATCTGAAAATCTAAGGAAAGATTATCATAACTTACCCATCTATGAATGAGGTGTCGCACTTGCACAGATCTTCTAATAGGCTGATCATAGACTTCAACATGGAAAGAGGTCGGATTGCCATCTCTCAATCTTTCCTAACAAGTGTAAACCTGTCCTAAAAATCGACATGAAACATTGTTTTCTCCTTCTTTCATAGCTGGAGCAAGTTCTTTGTTTCCTTCTGTTTGTGTGATATGTGAAGATCCTATCTCATCATGTGGATGAGATTCTAGACTGCCTCCTGCAAATAACTCAGCACTTATACAAGGATCATATCATTCCATGGGTTGAGAATTCTCAGTATAAATGTTAAAGTTGTGTTCATCAAACACAACATTTCTTGATACTTTGATGTGTCTGGTTGTAGGGTCATAACATCTGAAACTTTTGTATTCATCTACATAGCCAACGAACCTCCACTGCACTGCTTTACTCTAAAATTTATTTCTTAGTGACGAGTCAATGTGAACATAGCACACACATCCGAAAACCCTTAAATCATTGTAGTTTGGATTTCGACCAAAAAGAGTGAACTAAGGAGATTTTGAATCCAAGACTATCATGGGCAGACAATTTATTATATGTACAGTGGTGTGAAAAGCCTCTGTCCATAGAGTAGGAGTATTACTATCTTGCATCATACTCATACCACTTTCCACGACACGACGATGTTTTCGTTCAGCTACACCATTTTTGTTGTGGGGTGTATGGACATGAAATCAGTCGAGTTATCTCATTTTCTCGTAAAAAGTTAATAAAGTCATGTGAAGAATATTCTTCTCCACCATTACAATGGACAACTTTAGACGAAAACTGTATTTGGATCATGACATGAAATTCTTGAAAGATACTAAACACTTCTGGTTTTTGTTTCATGAAGTGAATCCAAGTATATCGAGAATAAGATTCTATGAACAAAACATAATAGCGAGAGCCAGACAAGGAATCAACGGGAGCTGACTCCCATAAATTAGAATAAACAATCTCAAAAGGTTTAAAAGCTCTTTTATTGATATTATGAAAAGGAAGTACGTGACTCTTACATAGTTCACAACTAGAACATTTTTTATCATAGGAATCAAAAGATAGACTAGATTTTGGAATGAGATTATCTGATGCAAGTTTTTCCAAAAACCCACCACTACCCCATAAATTTGACTTACTGACGTCAAATTGGAGACAACTGAAACTTGGAATTTGTAAAGGTTTGGAAGGAAAGTAGGTCAATTCAGCTGGACTTGAAGAGGACTGTAAGAAATAAGTATTTTCCTTGAAAACATACATATTTTCATGGCGTTCCCCTTCAGCGAATGTTTTCTTCGTTAGAAGATCCTTGACATACACAGAAGAAGAAGTAAATTCAACAAATGGGTTTGTATCATCTACAAGTTTAGAAATAGAAATAATATTCTTTTTGATATTTGGAGCAAGAGCAACATTTGCTAAAGATAGTGGAAATGGTGATGTTGGAAGAGAAATTTGTGCATTTCCAATATGTGTGATAGGATGAAAACTTCCATCACCTGTAACTATATTACTTTTACTGGAATAAGGAAAAAGGTCATGTAGCTTACCAACATTTTCAGTTACATGAGTTGCAGCACCTGAATACAAATACCATTCATCTTGATCATTTTGTTTCATTGTCATCTTGGAAAGGGCAATCACAAGTATTTGATGTACATCGGCTGGTGGGAGTTTGTTATTATGTTCAACTTCATGTTTATTGTCTCTGTTTTGTGGATTGAACTAGCAATTTGCTTTGATGTGACCCTTCTTGTTACATTAAAAACAGGTTGGCACCTCTTTTGTTGCATTAGTTTGAAATCTTCTTGTAACACTTGGTGTTGGCAGAATATCTTTGTCATTTTGTTCATCATGCCTATGGTTCATGCCTCCTTGATGAGCCCTATTTCCTTTTCTATGATTTGCAACAGCTTCCATAACTACATCGTAAGCATTGCCTTGGTTTGTTCCTCCCATGAGTTGTTTCATGTTCATTTCATGTTGAAGCGGCTTGCCCTGAAGTTCATTGAGGTAGGCAAAATAGGCAAAACTTCAAGAGTAGTAGTGAAGGCATAAAAATCTAGTCCAAGGCCGCTAAGAGTCTGTTGGACTTTTTCTTTGTCAAAAACAACTTATCCAGCAACTCCCAATTGATAAGCTATCCCTTTAAAACATCCCAAATATTCCATAACCGACATTGACCCTTTGCTAAGATTCTGAAATTCTTTCTTCAAATATAAAATACGTGCCTCTGAAATTTGAGAATATGTTTCAGCAAGACTGATCCATAATTGTCCTGTTGTACAGTCATCAGAAAGAGAAATCAACACTTCTTGAGTGATCGTCGATGTGATATACGCAACAACACTTTGATCTCGTTTCATCCATGTTATAAATTGAGGGTTACAAATTTCCTGAGTGAAATTTGTCTCTCCTCTCTCATTCTTAACCTCTTGTTGAATGAACTGTGGTGGGATTGAAATAGAGCCATCCAAATGTCCGTACATATCTTGACTCCTTATGAAATGAGTGATCTACTTATGAAATGAGTGATCTACCTTTTCCAGGTAAGGTAGTTGGAGTGGTTCAGTTTTTCAGAAATAAGGTGTGGCAAGAAGTTGAAGGACATATTGGATGGTGAGAGAATATCCATGATAAATTATATATCTATCAACGTAGATATATACTAGCAGAAATAAAAGAGTGTTGTCAAGATAGATGAAAGATTAAGAGCAAAATGTTAGAAGGGGTATAAGAGAAAACCAACCAGGAGATTTCAAGTCTGTTCAAACATTCTCCTTGGTAGAACGAGCCAGACCTTGCTCTGATACCATGTAAGATTTTGGGTGTCGAAGTATAACCCACGTCTAGATTCAAGAAAGGAAAGATAAGAGAGAGAACATGAAAAGAGAAATGAGGAAGGGAGGTGAGGTTTTACATTCTCACACAACCCATTTATATAGTGATTTCTCTACACATTTTACAAGAGTCTAGAATGAATCAATCACAAGAATCTAGAGCCTAGAGTGAAGCAATACAATAACCTAGAGTCTAGAATAAAACAATTATCACAATAATCTAGAGCCTAGAGTGAAGCAACACAATAACCTACAGTCTAAAATAAAACAATTACAAAAATTACAATCATAACCCTACCTAGATAAATGCGCTCAGACATGGTTAGACGTGTTGCATCAGTAGATGTGTTGGAACTGGATCAGATTAGATCCTACACCTTATCAGTATGGAAGAGTAAAAGGCAGGACATTTGCTCTCGCTCCAGTGCTGAGACTGAAGATAGAGCTATAGCGTGGGAGTCTCCGAGTTGTTTTGGCTGAAAGTACTATTGGCCGACATCAAAATAAAAACTGAGGGACCAATGAGGATGTATCGTGATAACAAGTTGACAATCAACTTGGCCAATAATCATGTGTTACATGATAGAACAAAGCATGTGAAGATTGATCGTCATTTCATTCAGGAAAGAATTGATGTGAAGGACTTTGTCCTACCATACATGAGGACTGAAGAACAAACAACTGATGTACTGATTAAGGCCTTGCCATCTACTTCATTTGAGAGAAATGTTTCCAAGTTGGGCATGTTCGATCTTTATGCCCAACTTGAGGGGGAGTGTTGGCATGTATGTTTGTTCAGGTCCGGGTCTGGATCCTGTTCAACCCATTGTCTTGATGTATTCCTTTTAAGTATCATGTAACCCATTTTTTCATCGAATGAAAAATAGAGAGGAGAGAGGTACCAGCAGCTACTGGGCCCCAGAACTATCTCCTTTGTGGTTTTTCATCCCTCAAATTGAGGGTTTTCCACATTATATTCATCTTCGATTCTACTCTACAACAATCTCGAACCAAATAAATTGATTAAATAAATTGATTAAATTTATTCTCCTTGTTGTCTGTGTTACCTAGGGGTACTGTTTGCCACTGGAGCTACATATTCCTTTCCTTATGCTCATGTTGGTAGGACTTTCCTGCTAATTTTATGCATTTTCAATTGAAGTTATATTAAGTGAGTATATGACAAGTCTTTACACAAAATACATATTAAGAACAACCGATACATCTAACATCTAATTAGGTATTCAAGGTATGTCGTGTTATGGTGTCATTGAGCATGACTTAGTTTTATGAGCATGTTATTCTACAAATTTGGAAACAAGAAAGCGCTTATTTTGGAAACCTAATTTACTAACCATGTAGTTATGTAACAATAAGTCTGTAAATGGGATTAAGATAGAATGGATTAGATTATTACTCAAAAGAAAGGTAACACTGTTTTATTTTTTATCACATAAGGAATGCAAACTTGACCCACAAAGTTTAGAACATAAAAGGATAAACAAGTTTGACATGGGAAAACCAATTCAGATGCCACATCTCAAAAAGTTCAGCAATTGTCAATAGTAGGTAATGATAAAAGGCTTAGGCTTCAGGTTGTAGGGGAATCCATATTTTGGGGTTAGGAATATGCAAAATGAACCATTCTGAAGATATATACAAGGACTATGCATGTTAAACTGATCTTGCCACACTTTCTTCATGTGCAGTTACTTGTGTGCAGGAGATTGTATTCAAACATCAGTACCATACAACCATTGCTTAATAGTAATCGTGAATAGCTACTTCAGGGAAAAAATATTTTTACATAGCCATTAGCCAAGTAAAATTATCAATAGCAGTTGACAATTACCTGGATGAAAAGGAAGGAAAGAAGGAAGAAGCCACATCTCAGGGGGCAATGGGTTGATGCCAGGCCAATCATATACTCCAAGCACCTATAATAGTTATATAACATAATATCTTGCTTCAGTCCCTTATTTTCCAAAAAGGCATGTATATAAGCTCTTGCAGAAGTTAGTATTCTAAAATTGTTGATTAATGAACAAGAGGTTTTGATATTATTAAAAATGCACCTAAATTTTTTGCATGATTGATTAGTAAAACACATTTTCATCAGTTTAACCTTGTATTTATGGTCAGCTAACGAATTCAAATTACCACAACTACATGTGAGTTAGGGTTCAATCTTTTGTGTTTTCATGTTCCCCTGTTTTGCCCCTTTGCAGCTGCCTAGTAATTCAATAAGGGAAAGGCTGGCCTCATTTTTTCTCACTCGTTAAAAAATATTAACTATTTTGCAGTTTGTCATTTTTCTCTCCACAAAAACTTTGACCATGTCACAGTTTATGTTTTATAAGCCGAAGGGTATTTTTATTCAGCCACTTAATGCAAACTTGACATAGGCAAAAAAAAATTAGAATAGCCATTTCACCTTTTCTATTGACCGCTTAAAAGAAAAAGAATATGGGTGCAAATATAGGAACAGTAGGGACCGTAGGATTGTTGTGATTATTACCAAAGCTTTAGATGTGCTTCAAAAAATTTCTCCTTCCAAGAATAAGGTTCCACATGATTCAAACTATTATTTTTCTACACAAATGATATCTTACGGGCTTGTTTTGTTTATGTAGTTTAAATATCATCACTTTTAGTAATTGATAAGAGGAAAAACTATGAACCTGCTTTCTCAATTAACATAGCAACCAACAATATAGAAGATTTTGTGTCGGAAATTTATCATCTTTACATGAAAAAGCTTGTCTGCTGGTGAAATGGTGACATAAATATGGTTACATGCAAGTTTGCTGCCAACATCTTTGAGTAGCTTGCCTCAAAAGAGAAGTTATAATTCTTCAAAATTTGTCCCACACCTTTGCAAGAATTTAGAACCCAAGTTATGAGCTTCTCGGTGTCCAAGTGGTTATGCGTGCACTCGTCCACTATTATATAAATTTATTTTACAAATTTTAGTTTGAGTTGTCCACAGCATTATGACACTAAAGATGCATTATCTACCATGCATGGCTACACTTAATATTTTCTAACAGAGATAATGAATGAGATCACAATGTCAATAATGAGATCACAATGTCAATGCAATATAGCCAAATTACTCGTGGAAAAGGGTGGCTGAAAGCAACCAAGTATCATAATTGACGATATGAAAAGAAAGATATTGAAAGTTAGAAAAGTCATGATAGAATTAGAGGTCCAATCCCATACCGAAAGCCACATCTTCTCCCATGACGGTATCGCAGTGACACCTCCTCGATCAAGGATCCACTTTCGTGCTTTCTCCTGTGGACTTGATTTCGTCCCTTCAGGTTTCTCACCAAACAATCAGGTTTCTCACCAAACAATCGTAAAACAACATAGTTTAATGCTGTACCAAACATGGTACTAGGACTTTCGATATGAAATCCCCAACCTCCATCTTCATTCTAGAAAAACAATATGGACAATAAGATAATTCGCTCAGAAATTTTTGAACATTTCAGAGGAAATATGCAAGTGCCAGCAACAACCAAGAAAAGAGAAGAGAAGAGAGAGAGAGAAAGAGAGAGAGAGAAGAAAACGAAACGATCAGGAATGTGTAAAGTTCATCCTTGCCTGATGATTATACTGATAATGACACATCTCTTTTATGTGCGCTAGAGATAGAACATTATGCAACGCTCCACATCTCTTTTATGTGCGCTAGAGATAGAACATTATGCAGCGCTCCAGTAACGTATAGGGTAATCGCCTGCATGCAAAAACATTAATCATTTCGGCCAATTTCTTTTCTCTACTGAAACTATAGAAGAAGGAAATGAAGTCCGATTTTCTCGGATTGCCATGTTCATTCAGTTAACAAAATACCAGCCAAAGAAAAACCCACTAAGATCTCCCTGTTGTAAAAATGATTAATTAAGGAAATTTTACCAACGGTGCCCAACATTGATAGATTTCGAAGCACGCGCCTATCTTAAAAGCTTACACTTAAGTGGATAATGTTGGCGGTAGCGGTGCCGTAGCATGAAGGCGACAACTTTATTCAGGTGATTAACTAGCAAAGGTAAAAGAGTGGATTTACCTTTTACCCCTCACCCAACGGTTCATTACCCTCTTCTGTCTCATTCGCCCCTTACATTTGTGGTTTTTGTCAGACATGGCATCTTTTTACCATGCCCTGAAGAAGACGCCCGCCTCTCAATGGAGCTTTGCCTATACCTCTCTCTCTCTCTCTCTCTCACTGGCTGTGCGTTGAATGCCTTCTCGTTCCTCTCCCCTTCCTTCCCTCCCTCTTTTGTCCATTCTCTGGTTCCGTAACAATGGCGATGGATGGGTGAATGTAGAGATTTAGAGGATGGACGAGCGAAGTATTTGAACCCAAATGACTGCCTGCTCTTTCCTTACCCATTCTTTCCCTCTCCCCTTTGTCCATTCTCTGGTTCGGCAACAAGGGTGGTGGATAGGTGAATGCAGAGGCATGGAGGATGGATGAACGAAGCATTTGAACGGGGCAGGAGAGAGAGAGAGAGAGAGAGAGAGAGAGAAGGCCGTTTTGGGTGAACTGTGAGCAGTTGATGATGCAAACGAAGCGAAATCCAACGGCAGTAGCCAACGATGCAGTGGGAATGTAAAGGAGATGGGTTAATCGTCCAAGACGGGAAAAGTGAACGAGAAGGTTGTAATCGTGATTTTTCATGCAATTAAAAGCAATTAATTTTAATTTTTGTGAGTGTCCCATTTAATTTTAATAAAAAAAATATTAAAATTAAATTGGGCTAGCTTATGTCAGTTTTTTCCTGTCCGACCCAGGTTTTTCTGATTTTATTTTTGTGACTGGGTTTAATTATTATATGCATAATCGTTAAATATTAAGGGGCTTACCCTGTACATAAGTTTTTTAGAATCATTGGGTTTTTTTAATAGAATATTAGATTAGGTTTCAAAAGATAAATGTGTCCATTCATAAGCGGTGTTTGGATGATTCACTTTTTTTTTCTTATGAATAGCTTAAGAGAGGGGGCAGTTTAAACTCCGATGGTTTAAACAAAAAAAACTTTTGGTAAAATTCATTTTTGGTATCATTCAAGTTAGATGGCTAATGGTGAGAAAAGATGAGACGAGGAATTAAACGAAAGAGAGGGAACGTGTGTTTGTATGTAAATAATGAAGAGAGAGGTGAGTCAAACGAGAGAGAGAAAAAAAAACCGCCAATTAAATGTGTGAAAAGGAGGGGGGAGTGAGAGAGAGAGACAAATGTGTGAAAGAGAAAGGAAGAGAGAGAAAGCATGTAAATAATGGAGAGAGAAAGAGATGAACAATTAAATACCAATACCTTTCCTTTTTTTTCGAGCTTTTTCTTTGATGCACAAGCTTAATTGAGTTTCATGAACACAAATTTGCGTGTTTAAACAAATGAGTAAAACAAAAAAAAATTGAACTCAACTTATTTACAACGAGATGAGTCAGCTCGAACAAGCTTGAGACGAGTTTTGCCGAGTTGAATCTGAGACACTGGACTCATTGTTCAGGCCAAATTCAAATGCATCTAAGATGGTGTTTTGGAAACAAAACCATTTTTCTATCAACCTAAAATTTGTTTTGGGCGTCATCCAAACGCCTTCTTACACGTTAAATGAATCCAGCACATTTTTCATTTCCAATGCAGCAGAATCGGATCTAGAGCTATAAATCAATTTATCTTTCACTTTTTTTTTGTTCATATCCAGTGACTCAGCTTTATAGGCTTTTTACAATTTCAATTTTTGCATTTTTTTATATTGAATCGTGAAATATAAGTTATAGATGCCTTAAGTTTGGATTTGTTTCTGTAAATCAGAATATCTTTCATATCTCATTTTAGTTCATTTTGGTTAATTCAATATTTTCAGCATATATTTAGATTTGCGTCATACTTGTGTTATTTTCAAAAATTTTAGTTCTTGATAATATTATTAAATTGCTCCGAAACTCTAAGAAGCAACTCATGCGCAAACAAGCAAAAGAAAAACATAAAAAGCTATTTATTGTAATATCAGGTATTAAAAATGATTTAGATGGTCACTTTTATTTCAGTTTAATTTTCACCATGAAATTGATTTATTTGTTGTTAAACTACATCAAATATATTTATTATGGTACAATTTTCTCGTGATAATTTGGTAGATAATTATATCTTAATGGAGATGCTTACTAATTGTAATCTATATTTGCCAAACTGTTGTATTCATAAATTTTGGGAATTCATATCTGGCGTTCTATGCATGGGTGAGCTGAGAACTAAGACATAAAATTGGGACGATCATTTTAAGGTAGTTTCAAGTTTACTCTATAGTTTATTTATTTATTATCATTACGTGGTTACATTGTTTATATTTTAGGACTCATGTTTCTATTTCTTTTAATGTAACCCTTAGTTTTGTTTACAAAACTATCTAGTGTGCCCTACCTTCGTCATCGTGCTTAAAATATAGGCTGCGAGGAATATATAAAAGCTTGCCTTCTCAAACCAATATGCTGGAGAGGATATACTTTGAAGAGGTCAAAGCCTCTTTCCATTGCACAAGTCAAAGGTTTAAGGCTGCTCTAATACTTTCTATTTTACACTAGTCTTGGGTTTAGGGCGCTTTAAGACCTGAATGGAAAGCGAAACACCAGTTCAGTATAATGTAGTGTCTACGAAAATTGAAATGATAACGGAACTTTCACTGCTACAGCCCTCAAAACAAAAACCAACCTGCTGGAGTATTTTTCTCTGTCAAGAAGGATAATTCTGATGCTGAAGGTGAAGGAACTGAAGCTGCATAGGGAAGGGACTGTGTAGAGATGATGATGCTGTCAACCTGACTAAGGAGAACCTCAAGTAATAGAGGTGGGAGGAAAATACTCACTAACAACAGGGTTGGAACAGACGCACTGGCGGAGCTACATATGGGCAACTGGTTGCCTACACCAGCCCCTCAATGGTTCCTTATTTTTATATTAACACATTCAAATATTTGCTCTGTTATACATATGGGTGCCCGTTGAGATATAGAATCTGTAAATGAGCGCCCCTCCAAACATTTCTTTTAGCTCTAGCGCTAAGGAGACGTCTACGTTGTATGCTTGAGGAAACGTGCTGGTTTTTGTAGGAATGGCCTGAGATCACAACAAGCACGAGCAAGCACGGAGTGGATTCGGTTCGTTAACTTCTCTCCAATGGCTAAAGCAGGGATGTTTTTTGTTCAGGTATGGGTTTTTGGACAGAGGGACGGCTACCTTCTACTCCCACCTTATTCCAATGGAATTTGATTAACTATTTTCTATCACTCTTATTTCGTTTCATTTTTTCTTTTCACAATCACCATCGCCATCTTAAGATTTGTAAATCTTACAGATGTAAAAGGCCTTGAAAGTTCAATTATATATATATATATATATATATATATATATATATATATATATATATGTGACCAGTCCGTCAATTCAACTAGCTAAGTTAAAACATATTGGGTGAAAAAAGGTGCAGAGTGCGCTGTCGATGGTTTTTTTTTTTATTATTGCATGCTTGTCACTTATTTTACAGTGTTCTGCCTTATGTTTTTTGCATGTGGAGGAATTAACCTGGATAGGTCTGGGGTTGCTGGAAGTTTTAATTTCTTGTCGAGGCTTTCCCTTTGCATGAGCACATTATACAAAAACCTGACTAACATTGCTTTAGTAATTTTAATACTGCTCTCTCATATATATATATATATATATATATATATATATATATATATAAAATGTGTGTGTGCGCAGATAGATGGTTGCGAGAAAATTAAAATAAAAAATGTAAACTAATATTGGATGACAAAAATGTTCATCATATTTTTCTCATATTTTTCTTAACCGCCTGTCATAGACGGCTTTGCTTAGATAGGTAGGTGACTCTTAAATATTGTCTCATCATTTAATTTTCTTTTAAGTGTGTGTATATATATATATATATATATATATATATATATATATATATATATATATATATATATATATATATATATATATATATATATATATATATATATATATATATAAGAGAGAGAGAGGTTATATAAAACTCACCAGCCCAGGTATATAAAACAAGGGACCACTGGAATCACCGGGCCAATGGCCATCATGTGCTTGTATACTTGAATAGAATTTAAGAGCCTTTCTCAACGTCACAGTCACTGTCTCCACGGAAGGAATTTCATTCTCCCCTATGCTCACATGTGGAAGCATCGACAAGTCACAGGGATTTTCTTTTGCAAACTGCATTTTAAAAATCACCCAGTTGATAAACAATCAACCATTAGAAATCCAATCGCAGCAATATTTTTCAAAAAATTAAAGAAAAATGGAGCACGAAATTCAATTAAGTATCTGTTTTTTTCCAACATAAAATCAGCCAATCTATCCTACAAATAGAATAAGGGAGAAATGTTCATGAAGTACATGAATGGGACATGTCCCATATAATAAGCTTGAAAATAAGTCGGTACATACATTATTGGTCGGCACAACTCCTTCAATGATGAAAGCCTCATAAGAACCTTGTCTTTACATGTGCATTACTAGGGCCTAAGACCACCAAAAATACGAATATTTACTGACATGTGGTAAACGTCACTAAAAAAATACATAACATAGAAAAAGTATTACTGACAATTGTAGACAAATGTTGGTAAGAGTGATGCCAATATAGGTATTATTGACATTTGACATCAAATGTCAGTGTCCCCATCTTTACTAACGTTTGGTATCTGCCAATTCTATGGTGCAAGGGCCTCCTTTTGGGGTCTTTTTTTGCTCCTTGGCATGGAAGTTTCCATGATTTCTTTGACATACGAGAAGAATGTGAGGAACGACTTGGCTGTGCAGATCATTAACAACCCAAAAGTTTAGTCTCTTGTTGTCTAAGATTGTGAGAAGCCGTTATGGTGTCTCCATTGCTTCAGTTTTTTCAGTGTTGTTAGCAAAATGGGAAACGTTGAAACAGTAGTTCTTTGCAATATTTTCCCCTAATTGTGGGCAAGTTTGGAGTCAAATCCTCACCAGATTCAAGTTGTTCAAATTTATCCATTGCATAGTCATTTGGGTGAACAAGAATATTACAATCCACTGCTTGGAAAAGAGCCAAAGCTTCTATGGCTTTCACATTGCACGCCCCAAGCATCCATATATACTTGTGTCAAAGTGTAGTGAGGAGGCTATGTATCTTTATCTTGGTACTGTGCTCCACCCCATATGACACAAGAGCATAGCAGCCATAAGAATTAAACTGTTTGCATGTCTTTTCATTCTACCAACCCACCCAGCTATGCTATGCCCCTCACATCATAGGATAATCAAGCCATACATGGTAGAGAAGTTTTGGTTAATTCACCGCAACCTGGTCACACGAAATCAGAAAGGGTTAGAGATTTATCTAGATTGTCGTTATACTGTGAACATATTAATATCTAATATAGAGGGTTGATATCCATTGAAAGCTATATTTGTGTTGTCTTCAAAACATAGTATTTTCATCTCATTCTCCAATTAAATCTGTTTGTATAGTCTCCTATTTTCTGGATTTTTTTTAAATCTCCAACTAAATTTAGCTACTAAAACAGCTTTTTATTGAGGGTGCCGTTTGAGTGGAATGACGCATTGTCCCCTTTTTACAGTAAAATGGAGGGCCATTCAATTTTGGTAATTCAAACGATGTTGGTGCATCGTACAAGGGCCAACACACATCATACAAAATCACTATATATATATATATATATATATATATATATATATATATATATATATATATATATATATATATATATAACAATAAAAAAAATCTTAAAGAGTGAATATATAAAGACCCCCACATGCTTGAATCAGAAGTATTAGCATATGGATCCAAATGCTCCAGTGCTAACCTCAACCAACTGCTTTGATTGGTTTCATCTTATTTTTAACTTCGAATACTGAATGACGTGAGACACGCTAAGATGGACCCGCTTGGTCTCTCCAACCGCAATATAAACTCTACTCTGGCTTTATCGATCAACAATATGTCAAAATCGTGATGGATTCAAGGACGAAATTGTCAGCGCATGCAAATCATTTCTCATATGAAAGTTGTGAATGAAAATGCATTATTTTTTACTTGCATGAATTTCAAGGCCTAAACCTTGTTGTAAGTCGTGAAGCCTTACTGAATAAGTTGTTTACTTGATATAAACTATCATTTATTAATGTTTTTATTGCAAGTCCATCGGGCCCAGTAAACTGGCCCTGGCCTGGCCCTTGTTATTTCCAAGCAGGGCTGAGCCAGAGTTTTTTCAGCCCATCAGGCCAAATCCATGGCCCGGACCTGTTTGAGGCGGGACATTAGACATACGTTGGGTACCTGGTTTGATGCCCACTCTTAATATTGATTGATTTTAAAGAGAACAAATGAACATTTCTTCCTCCCTTCCTTTAATTGTTCTATCCTGTCAATGGTATTCTTTATCCATTGTTTGATAGTTTTAGGAACTAACACCATGTTCTTTATGTCCAGCATTTATTTTATCTTTATCTGTATTATCTGTCTTGTTCATCATGTTTAATGTTTGTTTTTGAAGTCTCTTGTTCCATTATAAAAATACTCAAAGGAAGTGTTTAAATAGGCAAGACAAAACAATAGTTTTTTTTTTTTTTTCTCTCTCTCTCTCTCTCTCTCTCTCTCTCTCTCTCTATATATATATATATATATATATATATATATATATATATATATATATATATATATATATATATATATATATATATATATATATATATATGAGAAAAAAGAGAAAAAGAGATCATCAACTCATAAAAAAATAATTTTTGCTATTTATACAAAAACAATTACACTGTTCATGAATCATCAATTTTTCATAATTGCAAGTATAAGTATATAAGTATAAACAACCATCTAGCTACTTCCCTATTCTCTCAATAGTCTCCCCATTTCTGTGCACTTTCTTTCTATAATAGTAATGTAATTCTATAATAGTAATGTACAATGGCCATCAAGAGTCTGCTAATCACTTTCGTTCATCTTGCAAACTTGATTTGGGCCATCTATTTGCTTCCTGCAAATCATAAAAATTGAACATTTTCATATTAATTTAATATTAAAAGGTGAAATATAAATAAAAGAAGAGGAAAAATACCAAATCAAAGAAACAACAAACCATCTCTGTCAAGCGTGAATGGCGCTTGAACGGTCTTCTGTGGACTCCAAGATAGAAAAATTTCCTATAAGAATACAATTTTTTTATTATTCTTCAAATATGACCAATATAGAGATGCCAAAAGCATAGTTTTTCTCACGTTTTTTATTGAGAAAATTGAAAAAATTCAATCCATTTGCCAACTATAAACTGAAGAAAGAACGTTAGCCCAAATAATTTCAAACCAATCCATTGAAATGCCAATGGAAGTCACGTTCACATCAACAAGTCCAACAGACAACATAAAAACACCTTTTCAGAGGTCACATTCATAATATCATTTCCAACAGCCACAGTGGAAGCACTACAATGCCAATGGAACAATTCAATAGTCCAGTACCCTTGAGGAAAAAACAAGCATTCTCAAGGACATCAAAAGTTATTGTAAGATCTCCACCACACTATGATGGTCAAGTCTACATCATTAAGTCCCCAATACACTGTCACCACTACAAACTTACAAAGTCAACAGCAATGTTATCTGTATCGTACGATACGGACGCGTATTGTACGATACGTATCGTCTGTATCAACATAAACGATACGATACACATTAAATAAACGATACGCGTGCGTATCGTACGTGTATCGTCCGTATCGTGCGATACAGGGGCCGTATCGTACGATACGGGCGATACACCCTCGTATCGTACGATACGGGAGAAAACACATATTTCTTTATTTTTTAAAAATTTAAACACTCCTCCCCCTCTCTCTTCTTGTATTTAAAGACTCCAATAGACGTAGGAGGGATAGATTTTTCCCATTTTCATAAAAAATAATCAAGGATCCATCAATTTGGGAGATATTATCGTTGAATCAGGAAAGATGATAACTATATGTTTTGAACTTATAAAATTGTGATCTAACTATCTAAGTCCTAAAACTCCAAGTCCTAGGACTCTAGTCCTCAGATTCTATAAAATTTTCAAGTTTAAAATCGTGATGGATGCTTATATGTTATTCTTAAAGATTTGATTTCTTATTTTTGAATGTGTCGTTGATAGTTGATAACTTGATACACATGAATGTTCCTTATGTATGATGATCTTTTTTATACTTGAATACATTTTTCTTAATTTCTGATTTTTTGTTCATTTTTTCAGATTTTTAATGATTTTTCTCTATTTTTTCAGATTTTTAAATATTTTTTAAAATTAAAAAATTAATTTTACGATACGCTACGCTACGTTTGCGATACGTTACGATACGGCGTATAGGTCGCCCGACCGATACGCGATACGCTACGCCTTTTATAACATTGGTCAACAGAATAACGAAATACTACATAACCCTAGTTACACAGATTTTTGCTAAGCTATTGCAAGAAAATTAGATGCTACAACAAGTAGGATTATAAGACAGAGACCGCCCAAACCTTCTCACCAATGGACTAAACCCACAACCAGATCAAGCTCATGCTGGTTATCTATACGAACAGAATGTGAACTTAAACTTGAATTAATAGGAACCTCCCTACTTAAAAGCTGCTTATCGATTTTCTTCTTTAAGAACGTGTATTTTCTTGTCAAATAAGGCTCGTAGAAGTATCACTACAGAAATATATGACCACAAACGAATTTGTAAGTATGCAAGACGTTGGTTACAACATCCGTCTACAGCCCTAAACTCATAACTGCAGGCGTTAAATGGATTTCCATCTCTCTAGCATTTAATCAAACGGGTGGGATGCACTCTCTCTGTCATAAGTGAAGTCAAGTGTCATGTTGCTTGCAACTGTTTCTTGTTTAGTTGCACTCAAGAAGATTTCACCCAAATATGATGAAGAGGGAGGGTCTTCAACAATAGGAGAAGGTTTCCCCAAATCTGACGTAAGAACGATGTAGAAGGGGCTTTTGTAAAGGACATTGCATATGACGTTCGAGTAATAGCGAGAGCGCGCATGAGAGAGAGAGAGAGAGAGAGAGAGAGAGAGAGAGAAGACAAAGAAGAAGAAGGGAGGAAGCAGAGATCGGCCCTCTCACCTGGACGTGATGCCGAAAAGTCGGTTGGCATCAGCAAAGGAAGCCGGTGAGCAGCCGAGAGCCAGAACGCTGGTGAACATGTCGTCAAGACACTGTTGATAAGGCTGCCGGAAAGTGTAGACATCGAAGTGGAAGACAGACAGAGAAAGCTATGCGTGCAGGGGAGAGAGCGAGAGGGAGTGGGAGAGAGACTTTGTCAAGAGCGTGTCCCAGGCGATGAGTTTCGTGGGTAACCACCTGATACGGGCCAACCTAGTGGTATGTTAGGATTGGCTACGCAGATGCCGAGGGCCTTGTTCTTCAAAGTGAGGCTAACATTTTTAATGCGGGAGCAGATTCGGAAGGCGTTCCAAATCCAAGTGAAGCAAATTTTCAAGCCTCATGTGCAGCATCAGATGGAGGTAGCGTGAGGATTCAAAGTGAGGTTAAACTCTTCTTCAAAAAAGCGGATCGTGATGAAGACCAAAAGCGGATCGTGATGAAGACCTAGGCAAATCTAGCCTAGAAGCATTGTCAACTCTAGTGGTCGGTGAGGTGGGCTCGGCTTGGAGTGGAGGACAGGAGCCAACTTGGAGATTCATGCATGGAGGAGCTCGGGCCAACCCGAGCAGTGGGGCCTAGCGCCCAAGTCTTTTATTTCTGTTTGGATCTTTTAGACTCATTTGCTTATAGTACTTTGCTTTGATCCATTTGCTTAGTTTGATTTCTTGTAAGATTCGTCCCGAGTCATGTGTGAACCGGTTCGGCCTATACTATAAAGGTCGAAAACCGAGACATTAGTCATTATCCAATTGAATTCAAGTTTTGTTTCTCTCTTATCTTGCATGTGAGAATTTGGTCCCTAGGGCGTGGCTGGTTTCCAGCACTACACCAATTGCTTACCGTGAGTGAGTAATATTGAAGGTTCGACCAGAGGGATGGCCACCGGAAGCCGTCACAGGAAGAATCATCATCGTCCACCCCTCCAAGGTGCAAGTTCTTCAAATCACGGAAGAACTTAGAGGCCAAGGAATCAAAGGAAAGTGTGAGTTGGATTCGGAGTTGCAGCCACGGCAAAGGATTCCAGCAAGCACCACGACCACCGGCAGCCTTCTACATGAGCTAGGTATCCATCCTCCTATGGTACTTGGGTAGAAAGTTGTTTTGAAGCCATTTAAGATGATCTAACGTGAAGAAGGATCATACGATTTAAGCTAGCTTGTCTAACGTGAAGAAGAATCATACGATTTAAGCTAGCTTGTCTACCGTTGGAAAGCTCTGGATCTCAGCTATAACATATTCAAATTTCAGCCAGATCCGAGTTTGTTTGCCCATCGAAATTCAGCTTGCCCGACTGTGACCAGAGTTGTTGCCGCTGCACTATTTCCGGTTTACATTTGAGAAATTCCCATCAGATTCCTACTTAATTCCGGCATCCTAATTTCAGTGAATTCTACCCCTTTTACCCTTGACATTTGGTTACTTAATTTGATGCATTTGAGTTCGTGCAAGGGTAGTTTGGTTTATTGAAAAGCAGCTAAGCGTCCACATTTGGTAACTTCAATTCTTACCGCGTTAAGGATTGACTACATTTGGTGCCAAGTGAAGGAGTCAATCCCTTCCTTATTCAGCTCCAACTAATTTGGGAAGCAGATTGCGCCAGCTGAAGAAGGAGGACTGGTGGCACTCTTGTGGGCAAGTCAACCTCCAACGTAGCTACAATTGAGGAAGGTAGCATTTGGCAAGGAGGCTTAAAGCATTTTGAAGGGGTCCAAATCGGCATGATCCTAAATTGCTAAAATCGTGGAAGGCTAATTGAGCACCATTTGGGGAAAGAGTCCACGCGCCAAAGGAGATTTCTTCTTCCTTATATCGTTACCTACATTTGAGGAAAGGAGGAGAGCACGAGATGGATCCTTGACACGTGGAGCAAGGAGAGAACACCACCTCCCAAAGGATAACCTATCGCATATAGGAAAGTTAATCCTTTCTCTCTATCTCATCCTACAACTTTGGCAAGGTGATCCTTGATCAAAGGTTCATTGAACCTAGACGCCAACCAAGTAGGAAAGGAGATCATCACGCATCATTGGTGGGACCCAAGCATCCAAGGAGATCCAATCTCAACCATGTATCCATCAAGAAGAGAGGGGCGACAACTCAAAGAGATAAACCTATCTTGGACGTGAACTTACATCAAGGACGAGGGAGAGCTTCCAATCCCATCCCACAACACCAAGGAGGAGCTATCACAAAGCACTTGGAGAAGAAGATCTCTCACGGCTGGAGTCCGACTAACATACCTCACCAAGGCTCTTCATCCGCCAGAATCCGTTCAACCTCTTGCACCGGACAAGAAGACACGTGTGTGTTGGTGCTTCCAACACTAGCCTCCCCCAATCGACTTGTCTTACTCTTGGGGTTCATAAACAATCCTGTGAAGTGCATTAACTCTATAACTCCCTTTACATCCTTGATTTACTCTTGATTGCTTCATTATACATCTTGGAGGACTGAACTATATAAGTGTTCGTGTGATCGTGAGGAGGACTAAGTCCGTGGTGTTCTTGCTGTCCATTGGAAACCACATCCACCGAATTTGGAGCTACCCTAAGGAGAGAAGAAGGATTGCACGTGCTAAAGTGCAGGAGGTTGCTGAAAATACCAAATGGCAGTCATACATTGCTGCCGGTTTTCTCTTTGGTGGAGCTCGAGGAGTCCCTAAGCGAGGCCTTGGGAGGTGAGATATTGGACCACCCTATAGATTGGTGGGAAGGGTGCTCTTTGCTTTCAAACCAGCCATTGGCACTAGCAAACGACTGGAATCCCTCCAAAGCACATTGCTAAGGACACTATTTCAGGGTTGTGGACCACCTACGGTGAAGGGCGTGGTTTGTTCACGTTTAAGGATTGTATGACATGGTGGTTTGGATGGCTTGATGTATGCTTGAGTGAGGAGAGTGATATTTTGTATCGCTGCGATTTGTACTAGCCTCACATCCATCTTAGTGCATTGTGGTAGGTTTTTGGAAGCCTCACGGGTTGGGAAAACACATACTTGTAATCCATTACCTACTCTTTTGCGCCGGGGTCCTGTCCGGCCGTGTAAACCTCTCATGTATTAACTTCTAAACCTATTACTAGTGCCCGTATCTCCTAGATCTTCGTAGTAGGTTCGGCGACTGCAAGGCCGACTCTAACACCACCGAACAACACAGAACAAAAGAAGAATATTTAGCCCATGTTCCAGTGTCCCTCCTGTCCATATGTTGTTCCGTGTCCAATGTTTGTTTCGGAATTTCATAAAATGGAACACACCTTTCCGTTCCTCTGCAAGGGACACCTATCAAATGACCTTTATTGGACTTTGTGTCTCTTTTTTCCTCCAATATTTTGGTTTGTGGTTGCTGGAGGAGTGATGTGCATACATAAGTAAGAGAAAAAAGTAGGAATTGGAAAAGTAAGCTTTTCAGAAAACAAAAATGTCCTCTCATAAGACTAGGAATGTCAATGGATCATAGATCAGATTTGAATTGCATAATACCCTTAACCATATCCACTTTTTCAGATATTCACATATTCAGATTTCAAATTTAGATTCAAATACAAGCAAAGAAAAGTCATATCCGAATCTGAATCCAAACATGATTTTTATATTCATATCCGATCCGAATCCTAATTTTGAACCGAATTTTGCTAATATTTTTCAAATGTAAGAGCAATAAATAAAGGATATTTGTTTAAAAATAAATCTGATTTGAATATGTGTCTGAATCAGATTGCACATTTATGTATATCTGAATCTGAATCCAAATCCAATCAGATGTCATTTCTTAAATCTGAATCTGATCTTATTTCTTAATTGGATATTAATTTTCTTTTCATGTTTGATTTTTTTGAATCGATTCGATGGATATCTGATCCAAACTGGATATATTGATGGGTACGCGTAGCTGAACCTCAATTAATTTTGGTACTACCAACCACAAACCTCGTTATAGTTTTCTAACATTCGCTACCATTTTCACGATGCATTTCTAAGTCCCAACAACTACGTTTTCCGATTGAAAACACATAAATGTTGGAATTGATATCTTTTCCACTAACAATATTCCCCATCTTCCACTTTCTAAGTAGGAAAGCGTTGGAGGGTGCTTCAAATGTTTATTGAATGATATATTGAGAACCAGTGATGCAAAATTAAATGTCTGATACATGATTATTTTATATGAGCTAGTGCTGCATTATTTTCCAAATGTTTTTTTCAAATGTTCTCTTTCAAATGTCTGGCTTTCAAGAAATATCTAGAGGAAGTTGAAGGAGTAAGAGAACGACTAAGTAGGTGAAGGAAAAGAATCCCCTACTTTTTGTGTCATGCTCTGTAATGATTGCAATCGGCTGAATAATGAGCAATGAGGTTTACACCTTTTCTCCAGTTTTTCTGTTCCTGGTGGATGCAAAGTTAAACACCAATGTGACGTGATCAGGTGATTCTCATGGCAACGATGATGGTCAACAGATGGTGGTTGTTGAAGAATTTGTTGTGCAACTTTGTGTTCGTTTTTAATGCCTGCTGGCCCCGCAGGGGACACATCCGAAACTGTTGGTGCAAGAAGTTCACATGCATGAATATCATTGTACTCTCTCTCTTTCTAACTCTCTCTCTTTTGAGCAGCAGATCGGATGGCTCAGATCTTCTTTCTTTTTCTCTCTATCTCTCTCTTCTGACAAAATGCACCCTCGCCATTACCCTCCCTTAGAGGATGTTTGTTGGCCATAGGACACGAGAACAAAACACACATGTCTTGTTTAATCGATTTTTTTTATCAAAACCATCTTTAGTACAGGACAGACATGACAGATGATTGAACAAGGGGTATAAATTACCCCCATGTTCCACACTGTTTTGAGCTGACCCTCGGAACAGCATGGAACAAAACTCTTGAGAGCATCTCCCACCCCGAGCTGCCCTCATTCCTTCTCTCCTTCTCCTCCATCTCTCCCCTTTCTCTCTTCAGAGGCTGCCCCTCGCCCATTGCTCTCTCTGTTGCTCTCTTCTTCTCCATCAACTTATGGGTCCTGCTTCCTCCATTCAATCGACTACGAGTCGTGCGATCACCTTCGTTGCAGCGAGGAGCTCCATCGTTGTGATGAATAGCTTTTTCCAAGTGAGATTTGGTTCTCATTTCTCTCTCTCTCTTGTTTTCTCTCTCGCTCCCTCCCTCTATTTGTCTCGAATTTGCAGTAAGGAAGGGTGGAGACTGGTTGG
This sequence comes from Nymphaea thermarum, assembly GCA_011799765.1. NCBI lineage: Eukaryota > Viridiplantae > Streptophyta > Magnoliopsida > Nymphaeales > Nymphaeaceae > Nymphaea > Nymphaea thermarum. The sequence goes on from JAANDH010000973.1 coordinate 78,487, forward strand.
GAGAGAACCCCTGAATTCATGGTAAGCTATATGAAACATATAAAATGCAGTTAATCCTGCTGTGTAGAAAGCTATTATCGCAAAAATCGGTGAATCCAACCATGTTTTACCCATAGACGCTTCTCCATTTCTCGCAAAAATGGTATGGGAGTCGTCCTCGGAGGGACTTCCTGAATGACCGTACTAGGGAATTCTACCATTCTCGAAAGGAGTTTTCGTGGTTGTATAAGTAGAAAAAGGTATTTTCGTTCTAACCCCTTCCATTAAGAGGGGTTGTTTGGACACATTGAAATTCGCTTCGCAGAGGATCACAAAATGACACAAGGGGCGAACCAAGTGCTTGTGCTTTTCTTAAGGTAACCGGTTCAACTTCAGCCACTCAAATTTTCGATATTCCTTTCTATTTCTGATCGAATGAATGGCATCTTCTTCTGGAAATCCTAGCTATTCTTAGCATGATATTGGGGAATCTCATTGCTATTACTCAAACAAATTTCAAATCCAAAGGTTAATCGTACTTCGGCAACTTTACATAAGTTAGAGTTTGGTCTTTTGGGGGTGAGAGTAGAAAAGTTGACAGATAAGTCACCCTTACTATCACTCTATAGAACCGTACATGAGATTTTCACCTCATACGGCTCGTGGACATTTCCTTTGATCTATCAATCAATCCTATTTTGTCGGGCATCCTAGACTTGGAGATTCTTCAGCATCCATAGAAGCAAAAAAACAAAGAATGTTGGAGCCATCAAAGGGAACTACGAGAGAAGGGCCATCAATGCATGCCATACTCTCATCTCCTTGTTCCCCATCCCAGAAAGAGTCAGTAGTTCTAGGGAGAGCAGTCGAAGTCACTGGCGAAAAAGCTCCCGAGCGAACAATGGGTTTTCTCACTCGTCATACGGAGAAACTCGACCGAGCTTGATTTTGAGCATATGAAGAATCTTCCCTAACATGCATGCCAATAGCTGAGCAAGCCTTCTCCTAACCTGGAAACTGGGAATCGGTGAGATTTCAGTGGAAGAACCCCCTACCATTACACATGGGAGGGATACCCCCTCAAGCCATGGGCAGAACCCCTAGCATAGATACCCAATATTGAGTGAAATAAATACCGTGACTCCAGTCTTTTGCAATAAAATCATCACGTAGTAATTTTGATACCTTAGGACTATTATACTTACAACCGTCTCGGGGCTTTGGTCGCTGGCTCCCCTGTCATCAGGTTACAACTTCTTTGACCTTCCGGCATTGGGCAGGCGTCAGCCCCCATACATGGTCTTGCAACTTTATAGAGACCTGTGTTTTTGGTAAACAATCCACTTGTTTCATGAGAAGTAGGAGGAAACATGCTCAATATTGTTTGATGGAATAGTTGCCTTAGCTCCTTGTCATTCTGAACATGCTAGATCATGAATTAGTAATTGCATCCAATCTTCAGAAAAGTCCCAATTGTTTCAAACTTTCTATTTTTGGAATGGGATATTGACGGAATCCACATGAAGAGGATCAACATCTATATAGACACATAGATCCATACATCTCCATAAGAAAATAATCAATAGAACGTAATTATCTTGAATATATCAACCTTTTCTTTCTTTTCTGATCGCATGGATGGGACAAAAGAAAAAACATTTTGTTGTTTCTTCAACAATTTTTTATATCTAGTGAACCTCTCAGTAGCATTTGAAACCAGATGAAGTTCTAACCATCTATTGGAGAGGCCGAGTGGTTCAAGGCGTAGCATTGGAAATGCTATGTAGGCTTTTGTTTACCGAGGGTTCGAATCCCTCTCTTTTTGTATCCTCATCTAATTAACCAATGTGGGGGAGATCAAGAAGATGCAAAGTCATTCATCCGCTTGGCTAGTTAAACACGATCTGGTTCATAGATCCTCCACGTGAACTGAATTCTTTATGGTTAAAGAATCTCTTTCTAGTTGCTCTGGAACAATTAGGAGATTCTCTAGAAGAAACACGAAGCTCTGCTTCTAGTGGCAACATGCTATTGAGTGGTTGTCCCACTTATGGGGGTCAAATCAATACGTTCTTTTCATTTGTCTCAAGAAACGGTCAATTCTGATTATTTCTTTTTATATTGATTATTTTCCAATGAGATGTACGGATTCATAGATCTATGTGTCTATATAGATGTTGATCCTCTTCATGGGGGTTCTGCAAATATCCCATTCCAAAAATAGAAAGTTCAAAACGATTGGGACTTTTTCGGAGATTGGATCCAATTACTAATTCATGATCTCACATGTCCTTTAGAGAAATATGTTGGTCTCATAGAAACAATTAGGGGGTTTCAACTGATCCTTTCTAGAGAATTAGATAGTCTTCCCAAGTAGGCTGATCATTTCTAAGAAAGTAGAAGCCGTTGAGGAGGCCGATAAATTGATATTATGTGATCGTTCTTTTCCATCTTTTTTTGCAGCCAACCCAACTGGAACACTTAGAGGAGCTGCCTTGTCAATCACTTCCATTCCTCAGATATCTGTATATAAATCCTATATAGACATAACCTGAATGGTTCTTTGGATCTCCAATGCTTTACCTTAATGTAATAAGAAGAAAATCAATCAAATTGATACATGACGAATCCTATTTTCCATAATTCTATAGTGCCTTCACAATACTTCTTTGAACACAAGGGCCGTGGAGCACGCCAACTAGGGAAGCTGCCTTCTACCATATTGTTTCAAACAAAGTTTATTCCTATAATTCAGAATCAATACAGGATTGATTCAATATGGAATTAAATCATGAATAGCCATTGATTGATCTTTTATTCTATTTTTTAATATTCTCCATGGACGCATACTCTCGAGCTTGTCTTTTGGAGCTATATTAGCACTAGTCTTTCAGACTGGAGGATAGGGAATAGGCGGGGGAACGGGATTGTCTTCATGACCCAAGAAAGGTCCAAGATCCCTAACTCATTCATGCTCACTTCATCAGCTTCAAACAACGAAATATTCAGCCTGGGTATATTAAATCCAGCTCTACCCAAACTTTTCTGGTTCGCCCTGACATTACCCATTTGTCCGATTGTTGTTGATCCCTTCGCCTTTGGTTCACCTATCTCAATAAAGTATATGATTAGTTCGAGGAGCGTCTTGAGATAGATTCTTATGCAAAACTTGTACCATTTCATGATGGTGCCACGTGAATCGCTAGAAACATGTGTAGTATATGGCTAACCCAATAACAAAAGGGAATTGAAAGATTTCATTGAAATTGTTTGTTAGGAAAGCAAAAGCAGCTATTTTTGAAGTAACAAAAAGAAAAGCGACAACTGGAGTGGGAGAGTTAGAGTCGAAAAGAGGATTTCTCTAATATTTAAGAGACAATTATCTCACTTTCAAACATATGTGGGTGGTATCAAATATATGACGGGGTTACCCGATATTGTAATCATCATTGATATCAAGAAGAATATACAATCCTTCGAGAATGCGTAACTTTGGGTATTGCAACTATTTGTTTGCGTCGGTCGGTCAGTCTGGTCTCTTCTGTCTTGAACATGTTCTCCCCTGGCCCTTAATGATAGAACAACTACTTCTTTTCTCTTAGATAGTGATCGATCGATTTGCATCTATGGTCAATCAATAGGTCCACAAATCGATTTTTCTATATGAAAAGCCATCTCATCTCGTAGCATCATCACGACATTGATTCTCGTTCTTATTCTAAGCCCCCATGCCGTGACTCTACCTTTATGCCTGCACCACATCGACCCCCTGAAGGAATATGCGCCTCTAGAAGATCTTTTATAGTGTACCCTGCAACCTTGCAATGGCATATAAGCTACTGATACATTTTTCCCAAAGCGAGTTCGACACCAACCGTAACCGCACCATCCACCAAAATTTGCCTCTTTTTTGGTACTTACCCCGATGAACCTGAGGTTTTTGATGCATCCAAGTATTCTTGTTGGAACATTGATACTCTTTTCCCAAAAAGCACTCGGAACATCGAAATGGCAGATCGCTTGGATTTAATGAAAGGGTTGCTTGAATTTCTCCATGGTTTATTCCTTATCACTAAAATATTATTTCTTCATTTGCGCAGATTTAGCAACTGCACTCAGGAATAATAAGAAGGCACAAGCATAGCAAATGAGGAATTCATCTCATTGTCATTAATGATCGAATCATTGAATATTTTGAATAAATCCTGAAATTCGCCCAACAAAAAGCGAATGCTTCTTCTCTAGAGTTTGATTGGTCATTAATACGTCCTCCCCTTAAGAGATCCGATCTGATTCTCTGAACAATCGGAACTTCGTGCTTCTGTTAGATCCTCCCTATCTTCTGATCGAGCTTGTGTGGGTAGATGTTGCCTGGTAGGGCCGATAGTAGTACACTATGTGGGACGGACTGCGAGATACGAGCAAGAGGCTTCGAGAAAACTAGTGTTTTTTGAATTATATGAAGCCTGCCTAAACAATTCCTTCTTGAAAGGCGAACAACCATAACCTATTATCTTACTCACTGCATCAAAAAATTTTAATGAATTCAATCATCCATTGGAAAAGCAAAAAGCTAAAAAGCGTTGTTTGATTAGCCTGCGTAGTATTAGGTAGTTGGTCGGGTGAAGGCTGACCAAGCTAATGATGCTTAGCTGGCCTTTTCAAATGATCAGCCACACTGGGACTGAGACACAGCCCGGACTCCCATGAGGGGCAGCAGTGGGGAATCTTGGACAATGGGCCAAAGCTCGATCCAGCAATCATTGTTGCAGAGCGAATAAGGTGTCATTTTCATTCGAAATTCCTTGTATGAAAATGGCATTAATGAGTTTGAGTAAATGCTAATAACATAACTAGTCTCTGATGCCGTTATTGGCCACCCCGTGGTTTGGCTGCCAAAAGGACCACGTGGGTTGGGTGAAGGCACAGTTTATGTTCTTCATTTCCAACTGGAGATTCTTGAATGGTTCTTGATAGTTTTTTCTTAACTTCCTATCAACACATCAAGTAGGTTTTGGTACAAAGTACCAAGAGTGTGAGATCAGCTTACTTTCTTTCAAGTCTTTCTTTCAGCACGAATTCATTCATTTTCAATTGACTTATCAGTCTGGTCTTGTTCTGCTTGTACGCCGCTCTTTTGTGCAACTGGCGGCGCAGGTCTGCGCTTGGCAAATCCAGCTGCCTAAAAATCTCATAGATAAATGGAAGTAGATCAATTTTGGTCTACACCATACTGGAGTGGAGGAAGAGGTCAGATTGCCTAAACTAACCAATACTACTCGCCATTCAAAAGTGTCTACTAAAAATGTTAAGGCTTCAATCAATCTGTCTGTGTTGTTCCTGCTTTGAATAATCGGGTTTCAATGGCATCTGAAAGCACTCCCATCCTGGCAAGAAAAAGAGGGAAACAGATACTCAATTTCAAGTGAGTAAATAGAATTCCACACTCAATCTCATACATACATATAGAATTTTGTGGAAAGTCATATTCAATGAAAGTCGTATGTACAGCTTGGAGATTTCTTCTAGAGAATCTTCTAATTGTTCCAAAGCAACTAGAAAGAGATTCTTTAACCAGAAAGAATTTAGTTCAGGTGGAGGATACCTATCTAGAAGTTTTCGCTTACCTCACATTGGGAACTGCACAGAAGAGACTATTTATCTTAGAGGGGTTTGCGGAAAATTTTGGGGAAAGGCCAATGACTGCTGGTTTTTTTAGCAAAGAAAAATTGAGTGCCATCAAACCTTGATGTCCTGAAAATCAAATTTGTCCCTGAATTTGGTGCCAATAGGAGAATTTTAAGGCTGACCTTGAAAGGTGTCATGTCACGAGCAATTTTCTTTGATAAATAAACCAGCAGTCATTGACCTTTCCCCAAAATTTTCCGCAGACTCCTTTGAGATAAATGTTTGAAAGTGAGATAATTGTCTCTTCAATATTGCTGCATCCCATTTCGGGAGACGACTGAGTTGCTACATCTCGGCACGACCAATATGAGCCTGAAGCTTCCTTCATAACTCCCGAAACTTCTGCACAGTGGCTCGGTTCCATGCCTCATTTCATAGGGAACCTCAAAGGGGATCTATTTCATTATATTCCATCCATATCCCAATTCCATTCAGTTCCCTTTCTTTGGTTAGAATGTCATTCAATCGAAGAATATGGTATCATTGGCATAAGAGAAGTCATTTCTAATTCATTTCTTAATTTTCCCATTTTTTTTGCCCCTTCCCACATTTTTTTGCTTTCTAGGGCCCAACCCATGACCAATATGAGCCCGAAGCTTCCTTCGCAACTCCCGGAACTTCTTCGTAGTGGCTCCGTTTCATGCCTCATTTTATGAGGAAAAAATCGTTCACCTGCTCGATCCCTAGTGCAGTCTGCCGATTATCTATTCAATGCCTTACCTCGATAGATTGGGGTGAGGGGGAGATCCGTTTGTGGTTAAAATCTCGTCTGCAAAATTGTGCTCAATTTCATATGTGGCAATTCCACCAAGATCTCTTCGTGTGCTTGGTAGAAGTCACCTGTCTTGAATAGGTTCATTTGTCCCTCTGAAGGCGGCCAGCCCTGGCCATTGAATCAGTCAACTCATTTTGCAATTGAGGTATATGCCGAAAATCGATCAGACCGAAAAAGTATTTTTCCCACTTTGTTTAGATGTCTACTATCTTATTAGATAGAAAAAAGAAACGGTGTCTTTCTCTCCAGTGCACCCTTTCTTTCTAAAGAAAGTGATAGAGTGTTTTTTATATGATTGCTGAGATGGGGATGGCCACTTTCCCCATCGATTCACTATTACTAAGCGACCCTACCAATATGTAGGTGCAGATTAATGGTGAAAAAATGTTTAGTCGGAGTTGGCAGGTTAGGTTTTAAACATGGGAAGGAAGCTGTCTTTTTCCTCCATGGACACGAACCTAAAAGTTCCTTTTGAGCTCGAGTAGTTAATTTGTTGACCGAACGCACTCTGTTCCTCTAAAACTTTTGATAAGTTTATTCCTGCTTTGTGCCACAGATTTCTTAGCAATATTTAAAAAGTAGTTAGGCATGACTTTCTTGGCTCCACGCTAGTTCTTGAAATCAGCCTTTACTCAAGTACGATCATCAGGTTAACTCAAAGCATCTGCATGGCTATGGCAGCAGTGCGCGATGCACCATCCTTAAATGAGCCTATCTGGACCGCGAGAGGATACATAAGGACCAAAAATACAAAGGGGAAAACAAAATACCCCCCACATAGTCGCGTGTGTGAATAGTCAAACATGGGACACACAGGATATGGGATTGGATACTGTTCACATTGTGCTCGGTGCTCCCCATAGGAAGCTGGTTATATGTGCCAAACTGGCACATGAAAATTGGCACCGGATACTAATGACCAGAAAACTCCTGATAAGTAAAAAGGAAGGCCCTGGGACTGGGAGTGAAAAAAAAAAAAGGTCTAAATAGACATTTCTAGTTTCGAAATTCTCAGAAATCCTCCCATTGCACCTACTTAATTTCTTTTTTTCAAATTGTGTTAATTGTGTGCACGCCCCTGGTGCACGCAACGCCGCCTTCACTCCATTCCAACGGGCTTAACACTACAAGCTAGTCTCACCGAACGATTGTTTGGGCTTGGGTTTTCCTCCCCAAACATTCTTCATGCAAAGGAAAAACGAAGCGTTGCTGGAAAATTGATGACTCCCTCTTTTGTATCATTCTTCCTCCCTTATGAAAATAATTTTAAGAATAATGTCCTTCTGACTTTTTGCCACCAACTTTAAATCCAGGTCATTGTTTTAGGTTGGGTTTCTAGAATGCTTGGAAAGAAAGTTTGTGTTCAATATAGAATAACGATACAAAATTTTGATTCAACTCAAGACATAAAAAAAACTTGGCTACTTTCATAAACTTGAAGCAATTATAACATAAAAGAGACAACAAATGGGTATACTTCAAATTTTCCTTTTACTTTTTTTTTTAATTTACTGTTATGATTGAATCTAATGACTTTTCTAAATTATTTTGTTTTTATCTGCTTTTGCCAGTTAATTGTATTACACATTTAGTATTGAAACAAAAAATTGATGAACTTTGTTATGCGAACTCTCAATCTTACATGACATTAGGATGTGAACATAATTGGAGTGTATTTTCTTTGGTAATTATTATATGTCTATTGTTTACATTCTTTATTTGTACTTTTTCTTAATTGTACTCATACCAGTAATTATTTGTACTCCCTATTCAACTCTGTTGCCTTATGCATCAGTAGCATCTATTTGCTTTTCATCATGGGAAAACTAGCATACTACTCTCAACTCATATAATCCAGTGGAATTTGAATTCAATTCCCTTTATACAGAAACCATTTGTCAACCAAACAGAGAAATCTAGTGGAATAGGGAAGAGATGCAGGCATTAGAAAGGAAGGATCAAAAAGTCGATTGAACCCAACAAGATAGGAGTTGAAACTGGTCAAACTTATGGATACCTTATAGCGAATGTGCATGGAGAATGTTAAATTTGAAAACCAAGTTCCCGAAAAAATGAGAATCAAGGGTGAGGCAGTCCCAATTTTTCATTTTACAAATCCCATGGACTAGAGAATGGTGCGGTAAGTAGAGTTGCAGATATAAATTCTGCAATTGCACCCAATTATTTACTAAATTAGTCATTCCAATTTTAATAGAATGAGCTAATGGTGATTGAATAGTGCCACTGCAATGTTGAACTATCCTTCATCTAATACAATGATCACTAACAGAATCAGGCTGTTCCACTAAGATAAACAAACTTGAAACAGCAAACAGCGTAGTAATTATCTAGTGTAAAGGCTATGAGACATGTTCCGAACTAGAGCAGCATAAATGTTGAAAGCTCAAAGAGATGTTGGCAGAAGCTATTCTCTCTGATTTGTATATGATAGACAGACTTAACATAATTATCAATAAGGTTCATGCTTAGTTAGGAACAAGCGTGAAATATCCCTGCACATTTTCGGTGGTCTCCATATACTTCAGGATTTCCATCCACAAGTCCACACATTATTACAAATTTTGGTTGGCTCTAGAATCTTTAGCACATCTCACTAAAACAACTGTGTGAGGACGAATCCTGGCACAGACAGGAAGTTATAATAGTAATGACTTTAAGAAGACAAAAGCATGTGCGCGCGATACTTTCCCAGGGCCCATATTGGGAATATGTTCCGGTACGCAGAATAGACGAGCATAAGCGACTGGAAGGTAACACCCATAATTTCCTAACAAAGGCAGAAAATCAATTGAGGAACAGATAAGAAAAAGCATACATAGTAAAAGACTATCATATGGCAATATGGCATCGGATTCTGAAAGAAAACTAAAACTCAGTCACCCAGATACATATGGGTAAGCTTAGGAGCAGAGCCTTCATAGATGGAACCGTGCTGAAAATTCATGAGAAAATATACCTGCTGTGGGAAATCACCATTATCCATTTGTCCATTGATTAACACTCTCGCCGCATGATGCAGAGGCTTCGGATCTCTCTCAGCCTAGCTCAAAAGAAATTTGCTAGTTATCAAGCAATTAAAGTTGAATTAAATTTCTGGTCTGGAAAAAATAGACATAGGAGTTGAGTTTACCAATGAATAGCCAAAAAAGAAAGAAAAAGAACTACATCAATTTTTAAATTTAAGTCCCATTACGTCAAGTTTTAAATTTGAGCAGATATTTCAGCAGCATATATGCAATATAGAGGCAGAGAGAGCATGACAATATACTGAGCTAATAAATTGTGTCCTAAACATTAACAATTCATAGATCGGGAGAATAAGGTTTCTGTTACATTCTCTGTAGGTATATGTTTGACAGTTTTCAGAACAATCAGATATCAGAAGACAATAACTCAATTACAGTCCCAAAAGTAAGTCATACCTGTCCAGCACTAAGCAGTGCAAGCATAGCCCAAGCTGTATTGACCAAATGCGACTGGTTTCCTTTCAGGTTTGCATACACCTTACTCAACATGCATCAGCAATAGAAAGTTTGTGTCAGTAACTGCATAAATTAATACAAAAGAAAGCACCCTTCCAGGTTCAATCACAAATAACAAAACCATAAAGTTATGAGAATTTGGGAACAATCTTCTTTGCTTTGCCTTTTACTTTTGTTGAATATTTTAGACAGCCTGTTAGAGTGTTTCTGCAATATTACGAAGTTGGAGTGTAGGTCTTTTAAAATTATCTTATTTTGTTTGGACTAATATTGTAATTCTTGTACCGCCAAATCCAAATCTCTTTAACTTTGACATTAAGGTTACGCTAATGACAATTTTGAAGTTTCTCTCTCTTCTCTGGTCATAACATGGTATCAGAGCCGAGGGTTCTCTAACTTCACCGGCGACCTTCCTTTCTCTGGCGACTTCTTTCCCTCATCTTCTTCCCATCGCCTCTATCTTCCTCTTAATACACCAGCAGGAGGGCGGTAAGAAGATAAGACTTGATCGAGCTGCATGGAGGACCTGATCACGCCTATGTGGAGAGCGTGATCAGTTCCTCAAGTGGATTGTGTGGAGCAGAGTTGATCTGCAGATCATGGGTATGAAATCTGTTCGTTGATGCTTTTGTGCATTGAGGACTGCTGCTGATCGTAGGTATGAAATCTGTTGGTTGATGCTGTTTGTCTCTATGTGGTGCGCTGTGGACTGCTAGTCTTATGAGCGACAGCTGAATTTGGAGTAGCAGCAGCCATTAGTTGAAGTTGGAGAAGCATCAGTCATCAGCTGAAGCCTGAAATAGTACTATTCAGAATTGTTGCCTGTTTTATAGATTTACAGACTTACAGATTTGAAGTTGAAGTCATATGTGATTTACAGATTCTGCTTTATTGCCGTGACTGATATTCCTCTAATATTCGTGATCAGTAGAGATACGTTTCAAATTTGTGGTTAACGGCTACATCCTATACACTTATATTGTATGTCAGGATTTTGTTTGAATTTACTATGGCTGATAGTAGTAAATCCGAAGGTTCTACTGAATACAAGATGGCTGAAAATTCTTTCTTGTATGGAACCGCGATCAAGCTTAATGGTTCAAATTATGAAATCTAGTCTAGGGTGTTCATGATGTCTGTGGTTGGTCATAGGAAGACATATGTCCTTGAAGAAAATGAACCTACTGAGAGAAGAGGAAAATATGTTGTGTGGGATGAAGACAATAACATTGTTATGTCGTGGATTATGAACAGAGTGAAGTCTCATATAACTCCAACAATTGCATACTATACTAAGGCCAAAGATATGTGGTCTTTCTTGAGCAAGACATATTCTCATGATACTAATGTTATTAAGATTTTACAAATGGAAGAGGAACTATATAACATACAACAAGGTGATCAAGACTTGTCCCAGTGTTTTGCTACATTGATTGCTGCATATGAAAGGTTAAAAGCTCTTCACCCACCTTGCCAGCACCGTTATGCATCACACTTTGAATCCGGTATGGTAGCAAAGTTTCTATCTGGGTTATCTTCAGAGTACTCTATGGCAAAGGGATCTTCCAGACTTAGCAGATACATATAATAGGCTGAGTCGTCTTGCAGCCAATCTTTCTCAGCCTACGTATGACACACTGGTCTCTGCACTTGTGAGAAAGGCGTGGCCATAGTTCTTATGTTGGAGCTAGGAGACGTGGTACAGGCCGTAGTGCAGGTCGCAGCAAGTTTCAATGCACCTTTTGCGGCAAACTGGGTCATTTAGAGGACCATTGTTGAGACAAGCATCCTCATCTCCGTTCTGTTGGTCCACTATGGTGTGGTGAAGGTAGAATCACTGCAGGCAAAGGGTCTTCTTCTTGTGAGTTTGACTTATTGGTGGAAGCTTCAAGGCTGGTTCTCTTGAAGTATTTGTCTCTTTGGGTCTGATTTACAACAATCACGTCAACCGTCACCGGAGAAGGATGGAGATCACCGTCTCTTATACCATGTTGTAAAAGATGGAGAAAAGAGAGCGAACAAAAGAGAACGAGAGAGGGAGAGACACAGAGAAAGAGAGAGAGAGAGAGAGAGAGAGGGGGGGGGAGAAGAACCATTCATTCCTTCATTGCTAACCCTAATCACTTATTTGAAGAGATAATAGGGGTTGGCTAGAGTCTTTACACAAGAGAGACACATAAATATATAAATGACTAAAGAAGACTCTAACTTTTAAATATTCAGAAAACTACTACACTTAAATATAAACTTTCTAATTTCAACACCGACCAATGACCCACGTATGATGTGGATGATAGATTCAGGAGCATCCAGGCACTGTTGTAATCAGCCATAAATTTTTTCGTCATTAATCTGATTCTCTACACCACAACATGTCAGACTGGCTGATGGCAAGCTATCCCCAATTTCGGGTAGCGGTTATATCTATCTCCCACACTTAGGCACCATTACGCATTTGCTATATGCTTCTCAGTATCCTGTTAATTTGTTATCGGTTAAGCAACTGGCTAGTGACTTACAGTGTAGACATTTTTTATCCTGGTTCATGTTCTTTTCAGGACTTACAAATTGGGAAGATGATTGGTGGCAGCCATGAACGTGAAGAACTCTATTTCCTTTCTATCCCAGTAGATATTGCTGCATCTTCATTCCCATCGAGGACCTTTCCTGTGATGCATGCCAGTTCGGCAAGCATAAACGGAATAGTTTTCCTTTGAGTCAGAGTCCATCTAGTCAAGGTCCTTTTGATCTTCTTCATGTGGATGTTTGGGGTCCTAATCGGGTTTCTTTTTATTTGTGTTTTTTGTATTATCTTGTTTTGGCTGATGATTTTACTAGAGTCAGTTGGGTATTTTTGTTACGAGAGAGATCTGAAGTTATTTGTATTCTTCATAAATTCGTCAAGAAAATAAAAACTCAGTTTGGTTTCATTGTCAAAAAGTATTTGCACTGATAATGCTCTTGAATTCAAATCGTCCGTTCTACTTCAATTTTATGCCAATCATGGAATTCAACCATAATATACTTGTCCCCACACGTCCCAACAAAATGGTGTTGTCGAACACAAACATTGGCAAAGCAACTACTAAATGTGGTCTGCACCCTCAAGCTGCATTCTCATATGCCCGCCTACTTTTGTGGTGATGCTATTTGTTGACGATGAGGCAGATTTTTTAATATTAAAGAAGCTTACTGTTCTTTAATAATTTTAGATAACGTTTTGGTTTACATAGTAATTCTATTGTTTACCCTAATTCTCCCTTAAGGGTTAGGGTAAGAGATAAGCGAGTTTTCTTCTCTCTCTTTCTCTCATGTCAACATGGTATCAAAGCCAGCGGCAGCGACGTGATCCCTTCTATTTTTTGAAGACTGGCATACTTCCGGCGACTCTCTTTCCGGTGACTGTTAGACCTCTTTCTCTCCAATCTCGTCTTCTTCTTCTTCCTCTTTCTTCTCTTCTCCTTCTTCTTCCTCTTCTCTACTGCTCGTTGGTTGGTGGAGTCTGATAACGCTTATGTGGAACACGTGATCAGACTCCATTGGTAGAACGTGTACAGCAGTCTCCATTGGTGGAACGCGTACAACAGTCTTTTTTTCTCGTGGAGAAGGCTGACACTGCTAGAGATGGTTGTCTGACGCGACTGATGGTGGAACAACAACTACTGGAGATGGCTAGATGTCGTTGCTATTCATAGAGACTTGTTGCTGATTGTGGAAATGATCTGTTGATACTGTTGATTGTGGAACAACAAGATGTGGACTTGTTGTTTGAGAGGTTGATGTGGGAACAGTAGAAGCAGCGACAGTCTTGAGGCAGTCGCCATCTGTAAGTTTTTCTTTGCAGCAGTCATTGTCGGCAAAATCTCTTTTGTCTGTTCAAGGTCGTGTGGAAAGGTGTGACTGCTGCCTATGTTAATAACGTCTGGAAACCAAGGAAAAATTTGGTTACTTCATTTTTCTATCTGCACACACATATCATTTTTGTCCATATAAAGTGACCATATATATTATGTTTTGATCTTCAATATGGAGCAGAGAGATACTATTACTAAAGGAGAGTATAAAAGCTCTGAGAATCTTCTTTCATTTGGGTCGATGGTGAAGTTGGATGGCACAAATTATGAAATTTGGTCTCGCGTATTTATGAAGTATGTTAAGAGGCACAGAAAAAAACATGTTATTGAAGAGGAGGAAGCCCTAAAACTAAGTCTGGAAAATATTCTACATGGGAGGAAGATAAAAATATTGTTATGGCATGAATTATGACTAGCGTGCAGGCACACATCATTCCTACAGTTGCGTATTACACCTCTACCAAACAGAAGTAGGAATTTCTGAAGCAAACTTACAACCAAGATAAGAATATGAGCAAAATTTTGCAGGTTGAAGAAGAACTTCTCAAGCTCCAACAAGGTGACTCAGATCTGGCCCAATACTTTGTGTTAGTCAAATCAGCCTATGAGAGACTAAAAGCTCTATGTCCCACTTGTCACAAAACTCACTTTGAACAACACATGGTGGCCAAATTTTTAGCTAGGTTATCTCCTGAGTTAGCAGTGGCAAAAGCCCAAATGTTGATTGGGGCTGAAATTCCAGACCTTGCTCAAGCCTATAACAGGCTTAGTTGTCTGGTGGTGACACTTACTCCATCCTCAACTGATGCACCCTCTTCAGCACTAACTGTTCCAAGAGGCCGTGGGCAGGCCTTAGCCATCTCAGGAAGTCTAGGACATGCCTTCTATAGAGGGAGAGGGGGTCGTGGTCCAGGAGGTGGACATGGTAGATTTCAGTGCATGTTTTGTGGAAGACTTGGACATCTAGAAGATAGAAGCTGGAATAAACATGGTCGGCCAATGATTCGAGGCTCCGAGTCATCACAGATGAAGGGTTTTGCTCATATCTCAAAAGCCTCACATGTTGAAGATGATACTACAGAACCTGCTGCTGAAAAGGTCACTGTTAGTATTAGTAAATCTGAGTATGAACAATTTCTTGCTCAAAAAGGCTCCTCTTCCGCCTTAGCGACTACGGTTGTGAGTGATTCCGCTTTTTCCACCACTATGAAGAACCAAGATCCAGGTATGTCGTGGATTATTGATTCTGAAGCACTTCTGCAGTCAACCAAATTTATTCACTGTGCTTCACCATTTTCCTCAACCTAGACAGGTGAAGCTTGCATATGGAAGATTCTCCCCCATTGTTAGTTGGGGCTGTGTGAAAATTTCTAATTGTTTAACTGTGAATAATGTGTTGTTTGCTCCTCATTTTCCCACTCACCTTCTCTCAGTTAAAGGGCTGACTCATGATTTGAACAACAGAGTCAGTTTTGATCCTGGTTCATGTTGGTTTCAGGACTTGCAGACTGGGAGGATGATTGGTGGAGGCCATGAACGAGGGAGAGTCTATTTCCTGTCTGAGGCCATGGACACAGCTGCTACATCAGTCCCATCCAAACCTACCAGTCTTCAGTGGCATCTCAGACTTGGGCATCCATCAGAATCAAAACTTTGTTGCTTGTTTCTTCAACTTTCCATGTCAGAGTCACTCCAATGTGAAGCCTGTCAGAATATAGGGCTATGGCCCAAACAACAATAGAATTAATGTGGGTGAAATCCATGCTTGAAAACCTAGACATTCCAGTTCAACTACCTATGACAATGTTTTGTAATAACAGGGCAGCCACCTATATTGCAAACAACCCGGTCTTCCACGAAAGAACTAAGCACATTGAAAGTGACTGTCATTACATTCGTGATTTAGTTCAAGGATGAGTGATCTCTACCACTCACGTGGTCTCTGAGGAACAAACTGCTGATATCTTTACTAAAACTCTTGCAATTAGTGAGTTTTCAAAGTGTTGTAACAAGCTGAGCATGGTAGATATCTATGCTCTAGCTTGAGGGAGAGTGTTGACGATGAGGCCGGTTTTTGAATATTAAAGAACCTGGCTGTTCTTTAATAATTTTAGATAACTTTCTGGTTTACATTGTAATTCTATTGTTTACCCTAATTCTCCCTTAATTAAGGGTTAGGGTAAGAGATCAATAACAAGTATTACGAGTTTTCTTCTCTCATTTTTTCTCACGTCAACACTATTCTTACCGCATGCTATCTCACTAACAGATTGCCCTCGTCTACCATCCAAGAACACATTCCCATTCAAATATTATATACAGATTTACCGTTATTTCATATACCACCCAAAGTATTTGGATGCACTTGTTTTGCACCCATCTTAGGCTCAAACAAAAACAAACTTGCTACCCAATCTATCAAATGTGTATTCATTGGATATTCTGCCAATCAAAAAGGATATTGATGCTTTGATCCCCAGACCAGGAAAGAGACTGTTAGTGCGGATGTTACATTCTTTGAGAGTCTCGTACTTACTTTCCCTCTCCGAGTCCCCTTATGTCTAAGATGTCAGTTTCTATTTCTCTCCCTATTCCTCCAGTGTCACTTGAGTCTATCCTCCCCTCTCCACCTATGTCATGTGAACATTCCTTGGATCCACCAATGAACTGCAATGTTGTTGGCTCCAAATGGGTGTTCACCATCAAGTTTCATTCTAATGGTTCAGTTAAACGGTTCAAAGCACGTCTTCTAGCTAAAGGATATACACAAACTTATGAGGTTGACATCTTTGAGACTTTTTCGCTCATGGCTCAGTTGGGCACTATTCAATTAATTATATCTCTTGTTGTCTAGTAGGATTGGCCTCTATTTCAGCTTGTCGTGAAAAATGTCTTTCTATAACAATCTATATGCAGCAACCACCTGGTTTTGAGCGACAGAAGAATGTTCCAAGGTATGCAAACTGAAAAAAGTCATTTATGGACTTAAGTCCTTGTGCATGGTTCCATAAGCTAACTGAAGTTGTATCTAAGTGTGGATTTCAAAGATCCCAGCTTCATCACTCATTGTTTATGAACCGAGGCACATCTGGTATAGTGATATTGATTGTGTATGTTGATGATATTGTTCTCACCAGGAAAAGTAATCAAGAGATAGTTCAGACAAAGGAAAAAACACTTTGACAAAAGACCTTGGTCAACTCCGTTATTTCCTTGGTATTCAAATGGCTCGTAGTAGTAAAGGGGTTGTAGTGTCTAAAAAAAAAAATGTTCTTGATCTTCTGCAGGAAACAGGTTTATTGGGGGCCAAACCTACCACACTTCCTATGAATCCTCGAGTTCATATTCATGATGATGAATAAGAGCCTTTGGGTTCTAGATCTTACAAATCTCTGATAAAGAAACTTCTATATTTGGTTGTTACTCGACTTGACATTAGCTTTGTTGTAGCTGCGAATAAGCTAAGTCAATTCATGGAAAAACCCTGGAAGATTCATTAGGAGGCTGCACTAATGGTGGTAAGATACTTAAAATCAGCCCTGGGCAAGGGGTTATGGTTCAAAAAGAGAGAATGTGTTGACATAAAAGCCTATAGTGATGCAGATTATGCAGGGTCTGTAGATGACAGGAAGTCTACTACAAGTTTTTGTGGCTTTGTTGGAGGTAATCTTATTTCTTGGAGGAGCAAGAAGCATAATGTGGTTTCTCGATCTAGTGTTGAGTCTGAATATAGAGTTATGGCTCAAACTGTGGCTGAAATGTCATGGATCAGATCAATGCTTCTAGATTTGGGCATTTCAATGAATCTCCCAATGAAGATGTATTGTGATAACAGGGCAACAACCTATATTGAAAACAACCATGTTTTCCATGAGAGGACGAAACACATTTTGACTTGGTACAAGAAAGTGTTATTAGCACTATTCGTGTCTCTTTTGAAGATCAGGCAGCTAATATTTTTACCACGGCTCTCCTCATATGCGATTTCTTGAGAGGTTGTAACAAGTTGCGCATGATTGATATCTATGCTCCAGCTTGAAGGGGAGTGTTAAATATTCTAAGACAGTCAGTTAGAGTGTTTTTGCAATATTAGGAAGTTGGAGTGTAGGTCTTTTAATATTATCTTATTTTGTTTGGACTAATATTGTAATTCTTGTACCGCCAGCCCTAATCTCTTAACCTTGAGATTAGGGTTACGTTAATGACAATTTTCAAGTTTCTCTCTCTCTCTCTCTCGTCATAACAACTTTCACTATAGACCCAATGAGTAACAAAGTTCCAGCCAGGTCAAACTCCTAATGCAGAAACAGAAGTGTGAAAAATATATAAATATGAAGCTGCTAATTCCCTATTGGTAAGAAAAATCACTAAAAATATTTCCCATATTAATGTGCCATGACAGATCAAAAGATTCATAGGATCAATCAGTCCTCCCAGGGTTTCCCCGTATCATCTAAGACTGCATAAAGACAAGATGAATTATATGAAGAACCTCTTTAAGAAGTGCAAACTCAACTGAGTAATAGTTCAGCATCAGAACTGAAATACTGCAGTAGTCATAAGAATTGGACAAATAATGATTACACATAACAGATATCAAGGAAGAATCTTACCATATTCACGCATGAAAGATAGCTTTCACCCCAACCTCCACATTCTAGTTGTTTTGATAACAAAAATTCACATGCTTTCCGGATTGCAGAGCAATTCTGATAGGTCATGCTACCAGCCACCAGTGCCTCAATCCCAAACCATGTGCCATAGGTGAAACATATACCCCACATACCATACCTATTTCAGAATATATTCTCATCGATGAGTCACATTTTAAAGGGCACTAAGAGGAAGGAAAGAACAATGAAGGACAGGGGAGATAAGTAATTGAAATATACCATCCATATTAAGAAGGCATCTTAGTCATTCAGATTAATTGGATAATCTGTTCATATATATTAGGCCATTTTAATAAAAAAGGCTTAAAGTCATAGATAAATGTTCTCATTGCCTTCGATTGCAATTGCTTATGCAGGTTATTTTTCATGATAAATGTCAGTTGAAGCGACTCTTGTAAGAACTTGGAAAGCAGATATGGCTTTCTGTTTGTGAAGAAACCAAGAAAAACTTTCTAGGAATAACAGTAGGGAGGCAAGTTCTCAGGCAAAATTAACAAGTGGCATAAATAATACATTTGCAAGTATGCTGCACCAATTGCATGTATGTATATACATATATATAGTTTCAAATTCACAAAAGGAAAGTCATGTCTGCATTCCAAATTCTTGCAACTTACAAGAGTCACTTTAACTTATCTACCACACTTATCATGAGAAACTAAGTGCACAAGAAAATTACTATAGAAGCCTACAAGCTTACAAGACAACATTATTGCATGAACATAACACACACACACACATATATATGTATATATAATCGTGGATTTGACTGTCTAAGATATCACTTTCCCAAATGTTTGTCTGGCCTTTTCGACCATTTTTAAGTTGTTTTTTCCAAATACAACCATAAGGATGGATGTAGAATGTCCAACTTAAAATTAACTATGAAGAAATACAAATATGCAATGTACACAATGAATTTTATTCATACTATACGGATGGATGTAGAATGTCCAACTTAAAACTAACTATGAAGACATACAAATATGCAATGTACACAATGAATTTTATTCATACTAATGGTTTTAGCTTTTTTGGCTCATGAAGGTTGACCTGGACATTGATTTTCCTTTTTTTTTTCTCCTGCACTCTCAATATTTTTCATCTATCTCTGGAGTGAGAATTTTTATAAAAATACTTAAAAACTACTCAGCCAATGGATAGCCAAGTCTAAGGAATATATATATATATATATATATATATATATATATATATATATATATATATATATATATATATATATAGCGAGAGAGAGAGAGAGAGAGAGAAAGGGAGAGAAACTGAAGGGTATTTCCTAAGCTTTGGAATGTCATTCTGTGCTCTACGTTAAAAGACATGACATAAATTGATCTTCTAAGGACCTTCAGATTCAAGGCAAAAGTTTTACCACAGGGCATGGCGGACTTTTGTTTGATAAAGGTTTTCAAATCTGGATTGACAGCTAAATTTACAAGCAAAAACTTTCCAATGTTTGATTGTTCTAAGGAGAAAGAAGATGTTTTGACGAAGCATATTGGAAGCTCAGGTTTTCAAGGTGTTATAACAAGTTGAACATAAAGCTAAAGGGGATGTATTAAAAGTAATATGCATATATTTAGGTGGTTATATATAATTTAGTTAAATTACATATACCTCATTGTTTTTTTTTTCTCTTGACAAATCCCTATTTAAGAAAGGTTTAGGATATAATGAATTCCCTCCCTCTCACTCCCTCACTTTTCTGTCATAGGCCTTGCACAAGCCGTAAGTCCTTGAAGCATTTACTGGTATCAATTTAACGATTAGTTAGTTATGAAGACTACTTAACTAGATAAACATCTTAAACATAACTGTCCTTAATGATTATAGTCAACCTTGGTCAAATTGTTCTCTCATTTCTCGCTTTTTAGTAACACCAATGACTATTTTCTTTCAGCATTCAATTCTTATTTCCTCAAGAAAGATTATTCATTTTTTTCTTACAATTAAGTCAATGAACAGCTGTATCTATAGAATTGATTTTGCAACTCCTGTGCTCATCATATAGATGAATCTTTTCTATACAAATAGCTTTAACAAATATGTATCCACATAGATGCATATAGTCAGAGCTTCAGAAATGTCATCAATATTTTGAAAATCTGTTAATGCTATCACCATTTTCAGACCAGCAGATAATATCAGCAAAATATCCTGTAACCCAGAAAATGGAAATGCTATGGTATTATCTGATATCCCAAATATTTTCTTGAGTCTTTCCAAATCTCTCTCTTTCAGAATTTTAGACATATAAGTTTCTTTCATTTATTTTCTTCTGTGTTTTTCACAGAGCTCATTCTGCTTGTTTCTTTGTATGGTCGCAATAAGTACATTGGAAAACCTATTACTACAAACCCTTTTTGTTGTTCTTGATATTTTTTTTAGCTACGTCACATGAATGCAAGGTGTAGGTGCAGGTATGTCACTTTCAGAAAAACTTGGGTGCAGTTGCAGCTAAATATATACATGTGGATGCATGTTTCAAAAAGTTAAAGAAACAAGGTCAAATAAACCACTTGTTTTAATAAAAACGAATTTTAAGAGTAAGAAAGTGAAAAGTTAGCAAGCTTTGCAAAATGAATCTCATTACAAAGATGATAATAGAAGAGAGGTAAAACAAAAGATCTTTTATAAAAAACTCCTCTCCTAACCCACCCATGCTTGCATATCCTGCCACATTGTATGTTCTCCTCCTCTTCGTTCTTCCTGCTCCTCCTCCCTTTTCTGCTCCCTTTTTACTTGTTCTTCCTTTGTGATGAGGACTGACACAACCAAGCAGCACACAGACTCTCACACAAAATGAAGCATCCATGTATCATAGTATTTTAGCTCTTAAAACATCCAAGGTTTTGCAGACATTTTTCCAATAATCTTTTACAACCTGAGAAAAAACTTCAGAAGAAAACCTTCAATGCTGAGATCTGTTGAGAAATAATATTTGCTGTAGGGGCTTTTAAGTAATTATACTTACAAGCTGTGTAGGTTATTTTATTTCCTTTAAGTCCCTTTTTGTCATTTTATGTTTCTTGTGGAGAGGCTGCCGCCACTTTCTACCTTAATCATATGTTATGTATGATTAAGGGATAATGAAGTTAGCGGTTCTCTCTCTTACAAACCCTAATTCATGATGGTATCAGAGACACAGACCTAGGACTGTGCCATCTAGGGTTTCATGCCACTTTCCTCTTCCCCTCATCCTCCATCTCTTCCTCCACCCTAGGGTTTCATGCCTAGGGTTCCTGTTGGTTGAAAGGGGCTAATCATGTTTAACATGTAGAAACATGTTGTTGAAGCTGTTAAGTTGCCACAAAACCAGATCTCATGTCATCGTTCAGATCTAGATGTTGTGTTGTATCAGATCTGATTTAGTTGCTGTCATTGAAGAAGTTCAGGCCAGATCATGTCACCGAGTGGTAGATCAGATCAGATCTTGCTGCAGGTTTTCTCTTTTCAGATCACGTTACTGTTCTTGCACCAGATCTGACAATGTGACCCATCATCGTTCGTCTAAATTCTTAAGTACAAAATACCAGACATCTGTTGCATATAAACCCTTCATAATCACATTTATTAGCATCATGCATACTATGTGTTCTAACTTCTAAGAATTGGGGAGTAACATGTTTTGCTTAGTCTTAGAATCAATCTTATTGCTCCTTAGTTTAAGGTTTGTTTTGAGACCAATGTGTTCTCTGTTAAACCTTTCAAATTTATCTCTTAAAAATGTATATTGTAGAAACAAGCAACACACGAAGGGAAAAGAAAAGAACACACGATATACGTGGAAAAAACCTCCGAAAGAGGTAAAAAACCACGGGGAAGCTCTAACCTAGGTGCACCACCGCAATCCTAGGAGAGAAAAAATATTTTCACTTAACTCAACGATTACACGTAAGTGACAAATATAAAGAGGGAGAGAAGAAGTGCCGCCTAGGGTACCGAGCCAGCCTCGGTACCCATGCCCCACAGGACCGGGTCCATATCTGGACCCGGTTCCTCATAACAGTATATTCTAACACTCCCCCTCAAACTTGGCATACATGTCAAACATGCCAAGCTTGCTAACATTTTTCTCAAGACGTGAGTGAAGTCATCTGCTCAACCTGCTGCCCCTGGTCCATCAAAACCTAAAAAATGAAACAACAGAAGGCTTAGCCTTCACAGTATGGCAACAAGCCAGGAAAATTCCCAACCCTCTTAGGTAGGGCTCAAATATGAGAACAATCATAAAAACAATCTATCATCATGTCGTGTCAGCGCATAGTCACATCATTTGCTAAGAAGGCCCCTAACAACTAGACCATGACACGTAAAGGTCACTCAATGGACACAGTAGTACAATTCAAATCACATGCAAGGCATGCTTAAACATTTCATGTGCATTCATAAGCACAACATTCACATGCACATCAATCACATACATTCATTCATATGCATCATTTCATTAGCTTTAGTGAATCGACA
Organism: Nymphaea thermarum; assembly: GCA_011799765.1. NCBI lineage: Eukaryota > Viridiplantae > Streptophyta > Magnoliopsida > Nymphaeales > Nymphaeaceae > Nymphaea > Nymphaea thermarum. The sequence continues at coordinate 101,441 of JAANDH010000973.1, forward strand.
GTTCCTGTGGGTGCAAACACAGGCATGTGCATACCATGGGCGGCCCATAGCCGAGAGACAACCCCCGTGGTGGCCCATAACAATATGGATCCATTCACCCGCTGCAACGGTAGAGCACTCATCCATGGATGTGTGAATTCCAAGGAGAGATACTCAGTCTTTCCTAGGACACCCAGGTTGGGAAGGCGGGAGCCCAACGTTCCAAGCACAACACACAACAGTACCGTGAGGCCTTGCACCGCCTGCTCTCCGAACAGGCAAGACTAGTGGCGAAAGCGGGACGTCTCCCAAGCACATTGCCACAACCAACTGGCCTCTCATCTTTTATTCTTTCATTCTTATCATTATAATTACACATTCACAAAATGACTCGCTAGCTCATGAGGTTGGTACACTTCACGAGTGCACCCACACCTCCAATTGCCTCCACACGAGGTCTACACATAACATTAAGAGTCATAGCTAGCCGTCATACAATACATGTACAACCACCCTCCAATACATTCATTTGCATCATTGCCTGCGGCAATGTGTATGCAACAAAACACAACATTCACATCAATCACATCTTTGAAAAACTTAGCCAAATTAGCCAAACCACAAAAATTAGTCTCGATCTGTGATTGGCTTGTAGCTGTCCTATGCAGTTATCATTCTAGGATGCTTTCTAATGCACAATTGGGGTCGAGGAGACACTCGACTCGATACCCCACCTCATCTGTCCTAACAATTATCAATTCTAGCATGCACATGCAAATGCGTAACATTTTCAAAACAAGCTTCTAATAGCCTTTCAAAACAAATCATATCATATATCAAATCATTTGCATGCATACATACATTCATTTACAAAACAATCAATCAATCACATCACAATCCTAGGAACACATATTCATACATTTGCCCCAGACAGGGATTTGTCTGGAATGCCACCATACATGTCTCGCACCCACAACACAATTCAAAATGCCATCGAACTTCGAATCTGGTCGCTCAAGGTCTACGGGACGTACCCGGTGTACCTGCAAACATACACAAGAGGTAAATGACTAAATTCTCTACGGGTTTAGTTCCACAATCAATACAAATATAAAACAAAATCATTGAAGCATGCCATTGCCTCAAGAGGGTGTCGACGGGTAGTGTCGACCTACAAAGCCCTCAAAAGGGTCTCTTTTGAGCCCTAGAGGATGCGTAACATTTTCAAAACAAGCTTCTAATAGTCTTTCAAAACAAATCATATCATATATCAAATCATTTGCATGGATACATATATTCGTTCACAAAACAATCAATCAATCACATCACAATCCTAGGAACACACATTCACACATTTGCCCCAGGCAGGGATTTGTCTGGAATGCCGCCATATCTGTCGCGCGCCCACAACACTTTTCAAAATGCCTCGAGCTTCGAATTTGGTCGCTCAAGGTCTACGGGACGTACCCGGTGTACCTGCAAACATACACAAGAGGTAAATGACTAAATTCTCTACGGGTTTAGTTCCACAATCAATACAAATATAAAACAAAATCATTGAGGCATGCCATTGCCTCAAGAGGGTGTGGACGGGTAGTGTCGACCTACAAAGCCCTCAAAAGGGTCTCTTCTCAGCCCTAGAGGATGCGTAACATTTTCAAAACAAGCTTCTAATAGCCTTTCAAAACAAATCATATCATATATCAAATTTGTAGAAACACGTAACGAGATAGGGAGAAGGAAAAGAGACACACAATATAAGTGGAAAACCTCAAAGAAAGGTGAAAAACCATGGAGAAGCTCTACCTAGGTGCACTACCGCAACCCTAGGAGAGAGAGAGACTTATTCCACTTAATCAACAATTACACAATAAGTGGGATTATAAGGAGGGAGACCCGCCTAGGGTACCGAGCCACTCTCGGTACCCGTGCCTATGGGACCGGGTCCATATCCAGACCCGGTTCCCTATACACGATATTCTAACACTCCCCTTCAAGCTTGACATACATATCAAACATGCCAAGCTTGCTCACATTTTTCTCGAATTGAGATGTACATAAGGCTTTGGTTAGGACATCGACAATTTGATCTTCAGACTTCATATATGGTAGAATCAACTCCTTTGCATCTATGCGTTCCCGTATGAAATGGCGGTCAATCTCCACATGTTTGGTTCTGTCATGTAGGACGGGATTGTTTGCAAGATTAATTGCCGACTTGTTGTCACAGTACATCTTCATCTTCTCTCCCATTTCAACTCCAATATCTGCTAGAAGAATCTTCAACCATAGCATCCCTGTAACTCCCATAGCAACAGCCCTGTATTCAGCCTCAGCACTGGACCTCGAACAAACTTCCTGCCTTTTACTTCTCCAAACAACCAGGTTACCTCCAAGAAAGATACAGTACCCTGTGGTAGATCTCCTAGTATCAGTGCACCCTGCCCAATCTGCGTCAGAGTAACCTTCAACATTAAGTTGGTCTTGCTGAGTATACAACAGTCCTTTCCCTGGGTCATTCTTTAGGTACCCCAACACTCTTTCTGCACTCTTATAGTAGCAATCAGTAGGAGCATGCATAAACTGACTCAACACATTCACAGCATAGGTGATATCAGGGCGAGTAAGAGTAAGATAGATAAGCTTACCAACTAGCCTCTGATACTGGCCTTTTCCTTCCTCATCAAGGGCGTTGCCAGTTTTGATGCTAATCTTTGTGCCAGACTCCATTGGAGTTAAAAAAGGCCTACAACCAAGTTTACCTGTCTCCATTAACAGATCCAGAGTGTACTTCCTTTGGCTCATAACTAGCCTTGTCTCTGATCGAGCAATCTCAATCCCCAGAAAATATCTCAGTTTACCCAGATCTTTAAGGTCGAACTCAGTAGCTAACCTCTCCTTCATCTTCCTTTTTTCTTCTTCATCGTCACCTGTGACTATCATATCATCAACATACACAAGAAGAAGACTCACCAGGCCATTTCTCTGCTTAATGAATAGGGTGTGATCACCATTTCCCTGTCTGTATCCGTTAGTCTTCATCACTATCCTCAATCTTTCAAACCACGCTCTAGGAGACTGCTTTAAACCATATAATGCTTTCTTTAGATGACAACATTTTCCGCTTTGAACATATGCAGGAGGCATGCTCATGTAGACCTCTTCTTCTAGATGCCCGTTCAAGAATGCGTTCTTGACATCAAGCTGATCCATCCTCCACTTCTTTTGCACGGCAAGAGCTAAGATGACCCTCACAGTTTTCAGTTTGGCAACAGGGGCAAAAGTTTCAAGATAATCAATACCATACTTTTGGCTGAACCCCTTTGCAACAAGGCGAGACTTATACCTTTCCACAGTACCATCTGGCTTGTACTTCACATTGAACACCCACTTGGAACTGACTAAATGAGTCCCCTTGGGATTATCAACAACTTCCCAAGTATCATTCTTTGCCAAGGCATCCATCTCCTCTGTCATGGCCTGCAACCATTTAAGATCCTCTCTAGCATCTTCTACACACCTGGGAATCACAGACTTAGACAAGGATGTAATAAAGCATTTGTAATCCTTACTGAGTTTAGCATACGAGACAAATCTCTGAATTGGATGAGAAGTACAAGACCTGGAGCCCTTGCGCAGGGCTATAGGAAGCTCTTCATCGATTGGACTTGGGTCATCCGGGGCACTCACATGATTGGGATTGGTTCCTTCAACATTCGTGTAGAAACTCAAACCACGAAGAGGGAGAAGAGAAGAGAAACACACGAGGTACGTGGAAAAACCTCAACGAGGAAAAAACCATGGGAAGCTCAACCTAGGTGCACAACCGCAACCCTAGGAGAGAGAAAATATATTTCACTTAAACACCAATTACAACATAAGTGAGATTATAAGGAGGGAGAGGAGAGCAGCCGCCTAGGGTACCGAGCCCTACCTCGGTACCCGCGCCCCAAGAGCCGGGTCCAGATCTGGACCCGGTTCCCTATAACATAACGTATTCTAACACTCCCC
>JAANDH010000974.1:0-105108 GCA_011799765.1 Nymphaea thermarum
ACATATCACAAGGACATTAACTACAACATAGAATCCTAGGAGACTTCACATATCACAAGGACATTAACTACAACATAGAAATCTAGGAGACTCTTCACATGTTACAAGGACATTAAATGTCTTAACACATTTTACAAGGATATGGAATCCTAAGAGACTCATCTTCAATGTGCTCGTGAATGATATATAATTTAACACTTGTGATCCAAATCCAAATAAAACACGATTCTCTTGGTTGTGCTGCTGATAATTTAACGGTAGTTAAAATGCACCAAAAAAAAAAACTTGAAGGCAATAAACCAACTAGCAGGAAACTTTGTTCAACCAAATTGGATGAGAAAGTCTCACTCTTCAAAGACTTGACTCCTAAAGATAGTGACCAGAGAGGGTTGGAATTGCCTAAGAGCATCTTATTTTCTAAAGATGCGTTCACGATTCGAAAGCAATTGACAGATTCATTTTCATTTAAATTTGATCGACAAGTCCACGAAGACATTTTTCAAGTAATTCCCTCCACAGGCTTACTTTAACTATTATTAGCAGCATACCTAACGTCATGACCTCATGTCATTATTGGTAAGAGCTGACCGGCCATTCTTAACTCATTTGCTTAACCTGCTATTTTATTAGAGGAACTAATTCAAAAAGGCACCTACAAACGCAGTGATTAAAGAAAACATCTTTATCTGAGATATTATAATGAAATAATATCTAAGCTTTTAAAGAATATCAAATTAGTATAATTATAAATGAAATGACTAAAAGACCCTCCAACTAAGATTTCTTCTTTGTATTGCTGACCTTTCTTATCTTCTTCTATCTGCTCGACTTCTAATGTCTTGTAGTAAGTCAGCAATTTTTTTTCTTCAATTGATAATATATCTCTTTTTCGATGCTTTTGGCCAGGTTTTCCTTTTTGAGATTGCACGGGCATTTGATAATTTTACATTTAAAATCTATAGAGCTGACGAAGATATAAGGTGGCATGCTTTTGTTATTATAATAAAATATCTATGGTAAGATTCATTGTTCATAAAGATCAAAATTTCACATTTTTATTTTATTTTATCTTTTGGCACTGCAAAAAAGTAGACGTGCACATCGAGCCGGCCCGGCTGGATGCCCAAAACCCGAGCTTGGGCTTGGCCCCGATACTCGAAACTCAAGTTTGGGTTTGACTGACTGTAATTAAAATGTTTCTTTAAATATAAAATAAAATTTTTAATATAAAATATTTCTTAAATAATAAAATATATATTTTAAATAAAATAAAAATATTTTTATTTATTATCGAGCCCATGGAGCCGACCCAGGCTTGTTTCTTCAGGCCCGGGCTAGGGCCGAATCAGGATGGGTACAAAGCTCGATGCCCAGGTCTAGTGGAAAAGGTCTGGTTCAAGATAGGAGAGAACATAGTCTTATTTTAATTAGAGGTTTTCAAATCCTAAGGAGTTCAGATCAGGAACAATTAAACGCATCGAAAAGGAGTAATCTGGTTTAATTTCAAATCCTAACACTCAGTGATATGTTAGTGATTATTTAAATACATTCAAACAATAATATCTAAAGGAGCTGAAATCCAGCATCCGGCCCAAGGGGTCGAGTTTAGTGTAGACTGCGTGTGGGCAATTGCCCACACAAACCCTAAAAAACTTCTTATTGTAAATATAGATATTTTTGAGGCATTTTCTCATTTACATCAAAAATTTCAGGTGTGTTTTGGAAATTCTCCAAGAAAAAAAAAAGAAAGGTTTTTGTTAATAATGAAGAATTTACAAAGATGTAAAGGTGAATTATTTCTACGTACATCAATAATTGATAGAAAGAGGTGAATATGGAAGTGGTGGCCGGCAGAGTCAGCTCCATGTGAAGGCGATTTAGTGACGTTGATGCTTATTTTTGGCGTTTCCAATCAAACAAGGGTTCAAATACTGGACGTCGGACTTCCACGCTCTTAATTCGGATGGAAATGCCCAGAAAAAGTTGTCTCGGGTTAAAATGGTTCACGTAAGAGCTTTAGACCTGAAGAAGTTATTTATTATGTACTCGCCACAAGTGATACCAGTCTAGTAGTTTTCCACAAATGACCTTTGCTTTTTCTTTTTCTTTTTTTTCTTTTTATACATTGCGAATGATGAAATAGTCTTTGGAAATTGGACTTACCAGAAAACTCTGGTTCAATCATAAGGATGAAGTAGTTAAATTATATGGAAAATGCACAAAAGAGAGAAAGAGATAAAATATAAATAAAAAAGGTTTATATAAATAGAGAGAGGATCAAAAGCAGGGAGGAATTAGGGATGACAATTGAGTGGATTTGAATCGGATATATCCTTAATTGTATCTGTTTTTTGGATATTGATATAGTCATATTCAAAGTGAGATTCAAATTCTAACAAAGAAAGTTTGTATCTGAATCTGAAATCCGATTAGCAATCTAAATCCGATATGAAACTGCTTTTTACATTCATATATGAATCAGAACTCAAAAAATTGGTCTATTTTCAAAATCTAAGAAGATTAGAAGTAGGATATTTGTTTAAAAATAAATCCAATATGAATCCACGTCTGAATCCGATTAGATGTTATTTCTTAAATCCGAATCTGATATGATTTCTTAGTAATATTAACTTTTCTTTTATATTTTTTCGAAACAGTTCAATTAGATATCCAATCTAAATTATTGGATATATGGACATCTCTATAAATGAAAATAGATGAAGCTTGGGATACATGTTATGTTGTCAAATAATGGGGGCAATAATTATATTAACGCCAAGCATCCTTACTTATGTTTCCACGTTTTATGGAATGAGTTTTTAATTTATTGCACAACTTTTTGTATCTTTTCGAATAGTTATTAATTATTAATTTGTTTTGTAATGACGATCTCAATAATATTAGTTTCGATTTATTCATTATTTACGTCATATGGGATGCTTTATTTTTTAGAATGTTCCTGTTTATTCATTATCTACATCAATCTATGTGTAGATTGATTACGTATTCATATTCGAATTCTGAATCGAATAAGATTTAAAAAAAAAAAAAAGTTTATACCATATCTGAATCTCAGTTTACAACCCAAATCTGATGCAGATTTGACGTTTAATTCACATCTGAATTCAGAATTGAATAAGATTAAAGAAAAGTTTATATCATATCCGAATCTCAATTTACAATCCAAATCTGATGCAAATTTGAATCTAAATCCAACTATTAAACCAAATCTAAAACGCATGAGGATAAGTTAACAACCAGTTTTTAAAATGTATGGACATTGGATATATTACATTCATTTAAAAGTAAAATTGATCTAAATCTGATTATATATTTATTTTTCCAAATCAGGATCTGGATCCCATTGGATGTCATTTCTTAAATTCAAATCTAATTATATTTCTTAATTGGATCTTAAATTTTCTTATCCAAATTTAGGCTTTCGATTCCACAAAATCCAAAAATCTTTAAATAATGCTTCTTAATATTGTGGACACTCTATGTCCAATATTCATGAAGTTTCAACCAGCAACTTGATTTAACCTCGTAATGTGCATCATTGCTCGTAACCCAAAGATAATTAAAATACTAAAAACTTGTGGACAACAAGTAAGGTGCACCCAGCTGGGCCGCCAATGGGTACCCGGGCTCGACTCGAGCTTGGGCTTGGAAAAAAGGGCACTGGGCCAGCCCAATAATTTATCAGCCTAGTTGAGCCCAATAAGTTTGAGTTGAACTGATATTTTTTTAATATATATATATAATATTTTATTACAATTAATTACATTTATAGATTATTTATATTAAAAATATTTTTTTAATTTAATTGGGTCAAGCCCGGCTCGAGCCTGAGTTTGAAAGGTTGAGCCAGTTAGGAAGCCGTTCGTTCCACTTCAGATCAGGAGACCACGAGAGTTACGAAAAGGGCATGCGAAATTAGCGGTTCCATCTCAAATATAATTTTGGATATCTGCATTATGCATTATTTAAGATGAGGGATTCCTCTTAATTTCCTATGAAATTTTTACATCAAGGGAGCGTATTTAAGATTAAGATGTCATTCAACCATCAACCGATGCGATAGACAATGACATGGGACGATAGGTGAGCAAGGAATTGAATCATTTCTCCGGCTTGTTCGAATGTCTTGGATCGGTAGAACACTCGGTGAAACGCCGGAAATGTGCTATATCAGGAGCCATGCAGCAGCTGCGATGAAGCTTGCAACAGTTCCAAGCCTGTAACTCGCCGAACCGACTCCCCCGTTGAACTGAGGAGAGACGGGCGAGCCAGCAGGGGCGTCCGGCAGGTTCAAATTCATCCGGAACATGCTCGCTTCGTCAGAATCCGGCGACAGCCCCAAGATCTCTGCAAAAACAGGCGACAAGGTTAGGACTTAGGACCCCCTCCTGGAAATGGCAGAAGAAAAAGCAGCGGCGGTCGAGGAGGAAGAATCATGCCTGGACAGTCCGAGAAGCCATGAGGGATCCCGCAGACAACGGTGGACGCCATCACCTCGAGATAATACGGCGTGTAGACCGGCGACGTCTCGTTGCCGGACAGCTGCAGGTACCTGCAGAGGCAGCGGGGCCAGTAGTCTTTCAGAAAGCTGAGAGAGCCGCAGCAATCCGAGGTGGGCTTGGATCCGGCCATCATCACGTATTTGCAGGTCCTCAAGAGGTCCATCGGCGTGTTGCAGCGGAATATCTCCTCCGGCTGCGGACTCTGGGCGGTTGCCGGCGCAACAGCAAGAAGCAGCACCACCACCGCCACCAGGAAGGAGGTGCCCATGGCTGCCATCTTCCTTGCTCTGCTCCCTGGTTGTTGTGGTTTGGTTTCCTCTCTAGATCTCTTGCTCCCCGAGGCTCTCCGATCCGATGCATCTCGTTGGTCTGTCTTTTTGTAGAGGGGGAGAAGAGGAGATGGATTTCCGATGGACAGGCGGTGGCTGCTCCCCTTCTTTAGCAAATCTTAGCTCGGAAAATTGCTCCTACTTTTCAGATGGAAGACCTTAGCAAGCTGTGTTGGGATTTGCTGGTTCGATCTTCGGGAACGGTTGGACCTTGACCAATGACCGAACCTCTTCTTCTATGCTTTGGATCTGGACCTGACGCCTATCGTTGAATTTACATGCTGTTTTTAGGTTCAAGGGTTTGATCCTCGCTACCCAAATCCAGTTCAACTAATTCCTCGCAAGTTTTTGAAGCGGTATAAGATCTTAGTTGGAAATGGATCGGGTCCAGAAATTCTAGTGCATGATTTGGGCATCTGATTGGTTTTCTTCAATAATATAAGTGTGAGTGTTTCGGCTTTCTTGTTGGGTAGCAGGATGAAATACACTTCTCTCCTTAAGTCGAGCCATGAAGTTCCATGAAAATCGGAAGCATGCTTCCCACATTTATTTTGTTCTTTGGCCTCTTGGCTTACTTTCAAATGCTACGGATATGGTTTTTGGTAAATCCGAGTGGCGGAGTCAGAAAAATTGGTTGCAGAAGCAACTTTTACAAATACTCATATATAGTGAGGCATTTATATATATATCTAAGGATACATTTTTAGAGAAGTGCCTTAAAAAATAAAAAAGTTTTAAGAGATACCAATTACAACGTGGCTCTGCCACTGATTATACAAGTCACGGAAATTAAATTAAATGTACATATCGCTCTTTCAAATGGTTTTAAAAAAATGTCATTATTGCAATAACTTTTTTTGCCTGTAAAATCAAATCTAGAAAATAAACCCCATTTAAAATGCGTTATTTGATAAAAAAAAAAACACAACATTTTTTGTAACTATGGTCTGAATCCAGACCAACCTGTCTCGTTATCATTCTTCTTCTTTTTTGCTTAATCATTTTCTATTATCTTCTTGCTTTATAAGTCATTGTTTCGAATTTTCTTTCCATATACAACAACTCTAGTCACTGCTTTTGAGTTTCTCTATATCAATCCTTGCTTAATAGGCCATTGACAAATTCATCCATGATCCATATTGTGATAAAACCATGCCTACGTTTTCCTTAAGCAGTCCAAGTAATGACACAAGCGATCTGAAAAAGGAACAGGGAGAGGGTGGCAGAATGAGGTAGAGAATGGGATAGGTGTGCTTTCCAAATTGTAAAAGTTCATCCCGTTGTATCTTAAATATGCAAGTATCGGGACTAGATCTGAAAAGGGTTTCGGTGTCATGATTTGGGATGAAATGACCAACCTGGTTATATGCATTCATGCACTATTTTTCATGCACCAATATGAATAATGATTAAAATACTTTTAGTTCATAATAAAAAGTAAAAATTTTTATAAAGACAAACTTTCTATATAATTGGTGCCAGATTTAATATATATGCTGCTTTATGATCATACCCCAAATATTCAGTTTGTGAGTTTGGATGTCTGACTCATCCGGTAAAGATCCAAACCCATTTACATATTACTTGGGTGGATCTGAATTCAGCTTTCACGAAATCCAGTTAAGTCGGATTCGAACACTGGATCCAACATGACTCAAAACTGTTTACATCCCATTTTTTTCACTTTTTTGGTGATTAAGTGCGAGTTTTAGATGTACTTAAGCGTTGGATTTGAACCATTTTTCATCTCTATTTATTACACACCTTGTCCCCTCGTCTAATTTCCATGAGAAGCGAGTTTCGGTGAGCAGGAGGACCTCCTTTAAAATTAAAAACATCTCGTATGTGCCGAATTCAAATTCGATTGTTCACCAGATTGGGACTGAACTTCTTTTCAAGTTTGGCGGATCAGAATTGACTGAGAATTTGGGTATTGGACAACATCTGAACCAGTGATGCATCCTAAATGACTATCTTGTTGAAATTAAGACCAAAACCAGTTACAATATAAGAAAAGGACTAGAATGAGAGGCACCACTGAGAAATGGGATCTGAAAGAGAGGATTGGAACAAGCCCTTGTTTTTTTCATTTTCAAACCATTGAGATCGACAGCAATGAGGACACACATAAAGGAGATGGAGAAACTGAAGATCGCCATGGATGTCTTTGCTCAGCTCGTTCAGGCCTGGTCTTAGGCTAGCGCCCATGCAACGGCTCCCATCAAGCTTACCATGGATTTAAGCCCATAGTTCTTCAGCCTGCTCTCTCCACGACTCTCTTTAAGCGAAGAGCTCAATCCCGCTGGTGCATCCGCGGACACATTCAGATGTATATTTTCCAACTTAAACATCTGTGCATCATCAGAATCTGGTGGCAGCCCCAATAACGCTGGAAAACATACCATAAGCACATTAGAATCTTTAATATATATATACATATATATCTTTTTGGCAGTTCCTGATCCAAGTGTAAATTTCGAGGTTTTCGATCTGGGCGATATCAGCATGATTAAAATTTTTTAGCAACAATAAAAAAAAATTCAAAAGATTGGTGCAATTGCCATTGCTCTGGATCTTTATGCTGTAAATTAATGGCGTCTTAGTGCAAAGTATGAGGATCGAGAAGACGTGCCTGGACAGTCTGTGACGGCGCGCGGGACGCCGCAAGTCTGGGCTACCTGGTACAGGTCGGCATGGTGATCGGAGTAGTAGTCGGAAGATTTAATGGCGACTTCCCTGAGGAACGTGCACAGGCAAAGGGGCCAGTAGCGTTTCAGAATCTTGTAGGAGCCGCAGCAGTCCGTCGACGGCGTCCCGCCTCTCGCATTGACCGATTCGCACGGCGACAGGATCGCTAGAGAGTTTATGCAGTCTTCTAGCTCACTTTGAGCATCGAGGGCAGATGCAGAGGAGACAAGAAGCAGCAGCGCCAACAGCACCATGGTTCTGTCCATGCTTACAGCTGCCTGTCTCCTCCTCCTCCTCCTCCTTCCTCCTTCCTCCTTCCTTCCCTTTTTCTCAGGCTGCCAACTGATCTTCTTTCCTTGTTTTAATTGTGGTGTTGGATTCATGGGGAGGCGTCTGCGTTTTATAGAGGGCTGTGGTCAAGAGAGAAGCTGGAATTTTCAAAGAGAGGCCACCATGGTTTGGGTGTCGCTCAAGCGACGGCCTTTCTTTAGAAAATCTAGTTGGAAGCTGTAAAAATCACTTCCGTAATCCTATGTTGAGATGAATCAGAGAAAAGAAAATTTTGGAGTGGAAAATCTCAAAACCCACCTGTGATATTGTTGAGAGAACACCAGTTCGACTGCAAATCACATCCCATTTTTAGAATTGGCTAAGATTTTCACCAGATAGTTGCTGGATTGGCTAAAATCGGACAAGTTCATGAATAATGTGACCTTTAATGGAGTCGCAAGGCAGTTTTCCAACTTGAATTTGCCTAAAAAAAGGAACCTCTTATCCCTCTCTCCATCTTCATTGAATGGCTCATCATTTCTTGCCCAACCACTCTCTATAAAATGCATGGCCATTGCAGGACCAAAGAAAAAAGAGGAAAAAGGAGGAGGAGGAGGAAGCAGCCGGGGAAGGAGCAAGAGCAGGGTGCTAACCATCAGCACAGGCTGCAGACATGGCTGCAACTGCAACCTTGGCCTTGCTCCTACTGCTTCTTGTTTCCTCAGCATCCGCCTATACCGACTTGCGCCAAATACTGCAGAATTGCCAAGTTCCTTTGAACCTCTTGGGACCCTGCAAAAGCGTCTCTGACGACGGCCAGAAGCCGGACGAAGATTGCTGCGGATCGTTCAGGGTCGTGAAATCATACTGGCCGCAATGCTTGTGCTCCTTCCTCCTGCAAGCCAGCATTAAATCTTCGTCCCTTTACACGCCCCACCACATGCAGCTGCTGCAAGCCCCGAAGCTCTGTGGCGTCCCTCATGGCATCTCCGACTGTCCAGGTACGTCGTCATCCTTCTCGACCGATTGGTCATCAAAAACTCCATGATTAAGAACCAGAAGCTGTATGAAATGAAATCTAAGGTGCCTGTGACGTGATTTGTAGATGTTCTGGGACTGCCATCGAATTCCACCGCTTCGAAGTTGTTCGACGTGGAACACGCATCGTCAGGTGTAGCGGATGATTTGCAACTGGATTCGGCGCTTGGAATTACCAGCTCGAGCAAAAGAGCCGCTGTGGAGATCTACGGGACCCTGGGGTTGATGGCGATCCTGATGGCCGCAGCGGGACTGATCCTTGCCTAGAGCAGTGCTCTGAATTTGAAGATTACGTCGTCTCCGTTGATGATCCTCAATTGTTTGAAGTCTTTCTCGGACATCCAGATGACCGGAGAAATCCATTTAGCTGCTTATATAGTCGTGTGTACGCGTCTATATTTAATGACCGGAGAAATCCATGCACCTGCTTATCTAGTTGTCTGCAAGTGTTTATATCTATGCTCCGTCCTTCTGCCGGACGGCTGAAGAAATCGACGTAGTTGCTTCTTTTTATATATATATATATATATATATATATATATATATATATATATATATATATATATATATATATATATATATATATATTAAATGAATCCAATCTTACGATTTACATCATAAGTGTGACTCTTATTAGAAACTGAAAGATGCTTCTTAAATTATATGGCAAAAAATTTAATATGTCCAAAACTGGAGGTTGGCTTAAATAATGCAGCTATACATGTACTTTTATATTCACATAGTTGCTTAAAAAAAGGGAAGCTTTTAGTGATTTAAACACTTACTGACCACACTAAATAAACTATATTAAAATCTACCTGTGGCTGCATTCAATTCATAGGAATCGACAAAGCTACTAATTCAACTGAATCATATAGTCCTCAAACATCAAATTAAAGTAATAAAAAAGTACTTAAAACAATATAATATATCAAATCCTTTAAAAACAAAATTGAAGCAAATGATTTAAAATAAGAAATTGCTGGTGACACTGTTTGAATAGGCTAACGAATCGAATCAAATTGAAGCGCAAACTCTGCTCACATTCCCACGTCCCTGCTCCTACAGTAATCGGGAAGAGGAGACATCGTACATGGCAAACACGTGACATGCACACGACCACTGCATAAGCACTAGATAGTAAAATATGTGCCATGTGTTCAGCCTTTTCTTTCCCCCTTTCAGACTTTCCATTTTAAAGTGAGACATACGATAAGGAATTTTTCGTCGCACTTGAAAAGGGGACACCGTGCGGCAATTATTGCAAAGCGAAGCTTCAGTTTTTCGAATACTTTATATATATATAAACCATGTGCTTGAAATGGATGACTCTAATTAAATGAAATGCACTCTTCTAATTAAATGAATTTCAAATACACCTTCCCTCCCATTTAATTCCTTAACTTCCCAGTCCTAACATACTTTTTGTAATCTTCCCAATGAAAATGTTGGAAATGAAGCATAATTTACCTTTTTAGACATATGTTTGACCGGGAAAGACAATTGAGGCCTCTACCCAAATGACTGAAACGCCCTTAAATAAGTTTTTGCAGAAGATATTTAACTTGGTAACCTCTGTCTAGCGAAATTAATTAACAATTTGTTATCTATTTTATAAAAAAAAAATCTTTTGAGAGAAAAAAAGGAAAAAGGGTCCAACAAAATTATGGATCACAAAGAAGATCCAGACCCATACTCAGACTCGAAGGACATCAGTGTCATTCTGGGCATTCCCAAGGCCATGAGCAGGAACGAACGGAAACCTCTCTGATCCGGTACTTTCCGATTCCTGTTCCACGTGTCTGGGCCCCACGTCCCGGGGCCACCCTCGTACGGGCGAGGAGTTAAGACCGTCGATCGAGGCCACAAACATCAAGGGGAATCTCAATCTTCAACCGTCCACGTGTCCAGATCGCAAGTAGCTCCTTGCAGAAGAAACTGAACCGAAAGAAGGAAAAAACCTACACATATTTGACAAGGAAAAAGCGAAAAAGGTCGAAGTTAACCAGAGTTAACTAACCATGGTTAGGCGATGTGGCAGGCAAACGACGAGCACGCTTCATTGATGTTCCCGACGGTCAGTTAACGTCCGTTAACTGCCATTATGTTGCCAGCAGAAGAGCGGGCCCCAGGGCCACTTCACGGTTAACCATGGTTAAGACCATGACTTAGATATAGTTTAAGACTTTAATTAATTTTGTTGATGAAATGACTTGTTTCATGTGATAGCCCGTTCGCCGGACCTTGACTCAACACGACCCCACTGGACTCAATTCATCGGGCTTCGCTTGTTCGGAGATCTAGCTTGGTCCGAGCCATCGGGCTAAGTCGCGAACCCACTGAGCTCGGTCCTCATGGCCTTTGGGTTAATATCCCGTTAAGTCTGGTGCCGAGGGAACTGGCAGAAGCGTGGCAGGGCGGTCCGTCGCTTGCCGTCTTTTCTGAAACGGCGATTAATTGGCGAGGAATTGAAGGCTGTCTGAACACACGGGACAGTCATCATAATTCAATCGCGGTATCATTCGTCGAGTTTTGTCGTTTTCTGCGAGTATGAAAGCAGTGACCGCATACGGTAAAAGATACCCGTATATTATACGGCTGGTTTGGGATACTCTTAACATTGAGTCCCTGTATCGGATCGGGTGGCGCTGATACGCGTTCAAATAATTCATTTTTTGCAGTTTTAATCATTTAAATTAGTTTCTAAATTGTTTTTAAGTAATTAGTCCACAAACCAATAAACACGGAGCCATAATGATGATACTATTCGGTTCAGAGGGTTCTCAAAAGAAAATAAATTTGAGTCAGTCCTTTTTGTTTTTTGGATGGGCAAAAGTTAACAATCCATCACTTCAAAAAAAAACAAACAAGGCTCCAAGAAGAGGTGAACAACGAGTCCAACTGGGCTCGTGAATGAGTTCGAGCCAAGTCATTAACTCGAGTTCATGAGTTGACTCATTCAAATAATTGAGTTGAGTTCAAGCTCAAAACGCAACTGTCGTGTCAAGCTTGAGCCTTACTAGAGTTTGTTGAGCTTTAATCAAGTCGATATATTCAAATGAGTTTACGAGTTTGTCAAGCCTTAATCGAATCGAGTTCGAGCTTAGCACGTAACGATGAATTTCAATTCTTTCCAAATGAGTTTGTCGAGCCTTAATCGAGTCGAGCTCAAACTCAACAAGGAACGATGAATATCAATTCTATTCAAACGACTTTGTCGAGCCTTAATTGAATCGAACTTGAGCTGCTTCTATCGAGACGATGAATATCAATTCTTTCGAAACAAGTTTGTCGAGCCTTAATTGAGTCGAGCTCAAACTCAACAAGGAACGATGAATATCAATTCTATTCAAACGAGTTTGTCGAGCCTTAATCGAGTCGAGCTCGAGTTGCTTCCATCGAGCTATTCTCAAGCTCGAGGTTTCATTAGTTGAGCAGAGCTCGAGCTTACTAAACTTGTGCTCGACTTAACTCGTGTTCACCCCTAGCTCTAGGCTTTTACATTTTCCTACCGGGGTTTTGGGCTGTTTTCATGGTAAAGATGACAACGACATATCCTTCAACTTGAATACAGTAATCTACCACTTTTACATGCCTTTTGTGTTTTTTAAAGTTTAGCTTTTTAATTTTGAGGCTTATATTTTTTTATTACTTTAAAGGCTTTTTTTTATTTAAACGTGGCCCCTACAAAAAGAGGTGGTCCATGCAAATTTTTCAAGAACAATATCAGAAACTCTTTCATCCCCTCTAGATTAATTAGACGCTTGGATTAAGACATACAACACATTGAATAGGCAGTCAAATAACAAATTATTGAAACAAGAGCTTGTTTACTGCTAATTCACAAAGCTTAGGCGTATTTTTGTATATAGGTATCTGGCTCTGCTATATTATCGAACATGAATTGGACCAATGTTCATAAATTGTAGTGGATTCCACGTCCCGACCGAACTTGCAGGATCCGGACAGAATTAATCTTCTTGTTCTTGTCATCAAATAAAGGCACCAAGAGGTTTGGTATGAGTCATGTTGGGGTCTAAATGGAAAATATCCAAAACGTTGGGTACCATTATTTAAAGCAGAAAAGGAGAGGATCAATTGATTTCTTATTGTGATATTTTGGTAAAAATAGTTTTGAGAGGAAAACATTTTTCTTTTTCTTTTTTTCTTTTCTTTTTTTATTATGTAAGAGAAGAAAGTGTCTTGGTGGCGCTACAATGTAGCGTCTACCAATTAAGGCATTCCATCGTCGCATGTGAAATGCCTTAACAAATAACTTCAGTTTTTCCAATACTTTATATATATATAAACCATGTGCTTGAAATGGATGACTCTAATTAAATGAAATGCACCCTTCTAATTAAATGAATTTCAAATACACCTTCCCTCCCATTTAATTCCTTAACTTCCCAGTCCTAACATACTTTTGGTAATCTTCCCAATGAAAATGTTGGAAATGAAGCATAATTTACCTTTTTAGACATATGTTTGACCGGGAAAGACAATTGAGGCCTCTACCCAAATGACTGAAACGCCCTTAAATAAGTTTTTGCAGAAGATATTTAACTTGGTAACCTCTGTCTAGCGAAATTAATTAACAATTTGTTATCTATTTTATAAAAAAAATCTTTTGAGAGAAAAAAAGGAAAAAGGGTCCAACAAAATTATGGATCACAAAGAAGATCCAGACCCATACTCAGACTCGAAGGACATCAGTGTCATTCTGGGCATTCCCAAGGCCATGAGCAGGAACGAACGGAAACCTCTCTGATCCGGTACTTTCCGATTCCTGTTCCACGTGTCCGGGCCCCACGTCCCGGGGCCACCCTCGTACGGGCGAGGAGTTAAGACCGTCGATCGAGGCCACAAACATCAAGGGGAATCTCAATCTTAAACCGTCCACGTGTCCAGATCGCAAGTAGACCGAAAGAAGGAAAAAACTTACACACATTTGACAAGGAAAAAGCGAAAAAGGTCGAAGTTAACCAGAGTTAACTAACCATGGTTAGGCGATGTGGCAGGCAAACGACGAGCACGCTTCAATGATGTTCCCGACGGTCAGTTAACGTCCGTTACCTGCCATTATGTTGCCAGCAGAAGAGCGGGCCCCAGGGCCACTTCACGGTTAACCATGGTTAAGACAATGACTTAGAACTCGTTTCGACTCATACGACTGAGCCTTGACCTAATTAAATATAAACTTTATCCTTTTAATTAGATATAGTTTCAAGACTTTAATTAATTTTGTTGATGAAATGACTTGTTTCATGTGATAGCCCGTTCGCCGGACCTTGACTCAACACGACTCCACTGGACTCAATTCATCGGGCTTCGCTTGTTCGGAGATCTAGCTTGGTCCGAGCCATCGGGCTAAGTCGCGAACCCACTGAGCTCGGTCCTCATGGCCTTTGGGTTAATATCCCGTTAAGTCTGGTGCCAAGGGAACTGGCAGAAGCGTGGCAGGGCAGGGCGGTCCGTCGCTTGCCGTCTTTTCTGAAACGGCGATTAATTGGCGAGGAATTGAAGGCTGTCTGAACACACGGGATAGTCATCATAATTCAAAACCAATAATTAGTCCGCAAACCAATAAACACGGAGCGATAATGATGATACTAATCGGTTTAGAGGGTTCTCAAAAGAAAATAAATTTGAGTCGAAGGTTAACAATCCATCACTCCAAACAAAAAAAACAAAAAAAACAAAAAAAAGCTCTAAGTAGACGTGAACAACTAGTCAAGCTCGACTTATTAAAGCTCGGCTCATGAATGAGTTCGAGCCAAGTCATTAACTCGAGTTCATGAGTTGACTCATTCAAATAATCGAGTTGAGTTCAAACTTAAAACGCAACTGTCGAGTCGAGCTCAAGCCTTAGTAGAGTTTGTTGAGCTTTAATCAAGTCGATATATTCAAATGAGTTTACGAGTTTGTCAAGCCTTAATCGAATTGAGTTCGAGCTTAGAACGTAACAATGAATATCAATTCTTTCCAAATGAGTTTGTTGAGCCTTAATCGAGTCGAGCTCAAACTCAACAAGGAACGATGAATGTCAATTTTATTCAAACGACTTTGTCGAGCCTTAATCAAATCGAACTCGAGCTGCTTCCATCGAGCCGAGTCAAACTCGAGATGATGAATATCAATTCTTTCCAAACAAGTTTGTTGAGCCTTAATTGAGTCGAGCGCAAACTCAACAAGGAACAATCAATATCAATTCTATTCAAACGAGTTTGTCGAGCCTTAATCGAGTCGAGCTCGAGTTGCTTCCATCGAGCTATTCTCAAGCTCGAGCCGAGCCAAGCTCGAGGTTTCATTAGTTGAGCAGAGCTCGAGCTTACTGAACTTGTGCTTGACTCAGCTCGTGTTCACCCCTATCTCTAGCCTTCTCCATTTTCTTACTGGGGTTTTGGGCTGTTTTCATGGTAAAGATGACAACGACGTATCCTTTAACTTGAATACCGTAATCTACCACTTTTACATGCCGTTAGCCCGACCACCCATGTTATGTTTTTTAAAGTTTAGCTTTTTAATTTTGAGGCTTATATTTTTTTATTACTCTAAAGGCTCTTTTTATTTAAACGTGGCTCCTGCAAAAAGAGGTGGTCCATGCAAATTTTTCAAGAACAATATCAGAAATTCTTTCATGCCTGAATGTTTTAGATTATTTAGACGCTTGGATTAAGATATACAACACATTGAATAGGCAGTCAAATAACAAATTATTGAATCAAGAGCTTGTTTACTGCTAATTCACAAAGCTTAGGCGTATTTTTGTATATAGGTATCTGGCTCTGCTATATTATCGAACTTGAATTGGACCAATGTTCATAAATTGTAGTGGATTCCACGTCCCGACCGAACTTGCAGGATCCGGACAGAATATTAAATTAATCTTCTTGTTCTTGTCATCAAATAAAGGCACCAAGAGGTTTGGTATGAGTCATGTTGGGGTCTAAATGGAAAATATCCAAAACGTTGGGTACCATTATTTAATGCAGAAAAGGAGAGGATCAATTGATTTCATATTGTCATATTTTGGCGAAAATGGTTTTGAGAGGATAACATTTATTTTCTTTTTTTTTATTATTATTATGGAAGAGAGGGAGGTGCCTTGGTGGTAGTCTATAGTGTGAGGCGGTTAAGATATTCTATCGTCGCATGTGAAATGCCTTAACAAATAACTTGCTTCATGCACAATGGTATTGAATAAAACTTTATTTGTTTATGTCAAGCGACATAAATGGCAACAAGCGCTATTCTTTCCTTCAAAAGAGTAAATGTAAGTCCACCCAAGTCTCGAAGCAGCCCTAAAACTCAAAGCAGGAGTAAGTGAGGAAGAGATTCAGCTTCTTCAAGGTATATATATATATATATATATATATAATGAGTGATTGAGGGGCACTAATATATAAATAATCAGATGGTTGTAGCCAACTACTATGTAAATATATAAATTTTGTGGAACTGCATGTGGTTCAGCTCCTTGCATCACACACATCTAAGGGCATTTATGGACTGAACCCGGACCACTGGATTTCATTTGGTTTCATCCCGGCATTGAACCCGGGCCGAACCGTCCGATCTGGGTTCGATTTTTGCAGGGCAAAAGAAGGAAGCTACCATATAAGACAACCAGTTTGTAACCCTAATTGGGTAAACACATTCTAACTTCTTTTAGGAGATTTAAGGCATTCAAACTTTTAAAAGAGAAAATGATATGAAAATTGCATTCCCTATACATAATGTTAGTTGGTGAGTCATAATCATCTATTGTAGCTATTGTTTCCAACCTTTGGATTAAGACAACATGATTTCCATTATTATGGAGTAATACAATCACTAGGGCCCTATCCAAAAGAGTGAAAAATGAGAAGCTTTTATACCAAATGAAAGGGACAAGCCTTCATGAACTTTATAGGGCTAAAGTGAAAAGCAGCCTTCTATAGGGAATTTGTATTTTTTTTTATAGAAAATGTCAAATATGAAGCTTCAATGCAGCCAAATTTGAACCTCTACAATAATGAATGACATGCTATAAGCTAGAAAATCTTGACAGACAAATGATTCAATGAAAAAAGGGAAGAGGATCTAAAATAGACATGGGCTTCCCTTTGGAGTCTAAGGCCACGTTTGATGGCCAGGGGAAACACTGTGCAGAAGGAAAAAAATGAAAAAAGTGTACAATTTCAACCGGCGTTATCAAACACCGTAAACTTTTCCTCGGTAAAATGTTCAATCCAGGGTAAATTTCCCCTGGAAAAAAGTCGGACCCTGGAGGGTCAGACTTTTTGGAAGAGATAAATTTTTTGCCCGTTAAGGGCTTCCTCGTCTTCGATTCCATCGACTCTGTTCCTCTTCGACCGCTCGCCGTGCTCTCCACCACCGCCGCTGCTCTGCCTCCAGCCGTCGTCATGGTCCTTCGAAGAAGTTGAGGAATGCCAAGTCGCCAATCTCTCTCTCCCTACTCTGCGTTCTTTCATTTTCTATTCATCGTTTTCTCTTTTTTCCTTCCGCGGCTTCATGGGGTGCCTCGCAAGTTGAGGTTTTTGAAGCAGCGTATATTGTTCTTTTTTGGTGGATCGTGATGATCTTCGGCTTCAAAAGGTTTTCTTGATAATCGTTTGTCGACTGTCGTTGAAGAACCAAGCTTAGTTCGTTTAGGGAAATGAGAAGTCTTGGAAGATGTCATCGGGAATCAGGGCCAATTGGGAATCAGGGCCAGGGCCAAGGGCAAGAGCGTAGGGAAGGGGAGAATGCTATAGCTGCACTCTCAGATGAGATTCATGTTGTAGATGAGATTACATCTCTCCAATCTTTCAACTGGCAGTTGGAGAACACTGTTCGTGACCTAGGGAGTCAGCAATTAATTAGGCAAAATGAGGTTGAAAAAGTGAAATCTGAACTGGAGAATGTTGAAGAGAAAGCAAGCGCAGCAGAGAACACTGTTCGTGACCTAGGGAGTTACCAATTAATTAGGCAAAATGAAGTTGAAAAACTGAATTGATCTTCAGGAAACAACCAATACAAAGTCTTCACAATGGGAGGAGGAAATGAAGGCAGTGCTGGATGAAGTTAAGCGTGAAGCAGCAGGAAGGGAAAAAGCAATTGCAAAAGCATTCAAGCTGGAGCTGGAGAGTATCAAATTTGCTGTTGATGCAGCAAAATGGCTATGCAAGTGAAAGACAAAGCAAGATGAGAATTTTTCCCCCCTCAAAAAAATTACAGGCCATCAAACATGACCTGAAACAAGAAAAAGAAAATTTTATCCTCCTGTCAGTTTACCCTGAAGATTTTACCTTTGAACAATTTTCCCCTCAAAAAAATCCAAGCCATCAAACGTGGCCTAAGGTAGCATTTGGACAACATATTAAAATGATTTTTTTTCAATAAACTTGGTTTTGTAAAAAATGATTTTCTTGCTGAGTTTTGGAAAAAAATTAGTGTTTTCGTGCCAGTTGAGCCGGCCAAGAAAGGAGTTTCGGAGCGCTTTGCGTGTAAAACGCCCCTTTTTGGGGCGTTTGGATGACACCCTCAAAAAACTTGGTTTTGTGAAAACCTGATTAAGTAAAACTTGGTTTCAATGTTTATATGACAAGCGAAAAACTTGGTTTAGAGACAAAAATTAATGCTGCCTAAAAACACAAGGGAAAGAAAGTTTTTCAGGCCTTTCAAGAAAACCAAATTTTACAAAACCCAGTTTTAATGTCATCCGAATACTCTTTGAATGGTGTTTTAGGGCAAAACTAGGTTTTGCTTCCCGAAACCTGGTTTCTGATTGTCATCCAAACACCTCCTAAAGTCTTTCTTTTGCGGTTTGTGACCGGAAGAAGCCAAACATTGCTTATAATTGAATGCATAATCTTGAAATATACTTGTATTGCAAGAATATTACAATTTTTTCTGGAAAACCGTATGATCATATCTAGCCTTTTGAATATAAGATTCAAGAATAAGATCACTTATTATATTAGATCACCTCAAACACAAGCAACATGATTTTTTTTTTTTTTTTTTTCGAAACGTACGTTCCGAGAACATGCATTTCGAGAACACAATGTCCAACTCGGAGTAAAAAAGCTTCAGAGAAAGAAGAGCTTCAAACACGAAAGTTAGAATTAACAAGATTGCATGGTGAAAGTACCACGTATATGATAACGAGGGAATCTCGAGATTTAATATTCGGCAGATTTTCTTCTCCTGCCTCGCGACATGTTGTGAAAGGAGAAACGAATACTTTGTACAAGAGGCACATGTCGTGGTAAATGTTAGTAAAGTGAATAATGGCCGTACCAACCATCCATCCCACTTGTTGTTTGCATCACTATGGTTAAAAATCGACGTGTACCGGCAGTCCTGCCTTCTTCTCAATTATTATTGGCTCAGAGGTAAAGAAAGAAGCAAACAGGAGATAAAAAAAATAAAAAAGTAAAAGGACATGAGAATCAAGTTGGGCCCGGGCTCTGGTTTCTCGAGTCGGACCAGGTCCGGTTGGGCCCCGGGCTCTGGTTTCTCGAGTCGGACCAGGTCCGGTTGGGCCCCGGGCTTCCCGTCACGGTTTTTGGATGTCGGGCCGGCCGGATGGCCAGGCTTACTTCATAGAGTTTCATCTTAGGATGGAAACCTAAATTTTTGTAATATATTATTTTACAAAATATAAAAAATATAAAATTTCTGTTGGGATTTTCTGAACTTTTTTTCTTCAATCATGCGCATGTTCTTGTGCGCACATGTATCCCTTTCATTAATCTAATCAATCTCACTAGTCCTACCAAGTAAGCTGGTGGAAAGGAAATGAATTCTCCAACCAAATTGAGATGAACTTGGTATAAAGAACAGTAGCAGAGGCATGCATATGTGTGCTTGTGTGGGCAATTGCCTGCAGTAATCTATTTATATATTAATACCTTATAACTATTTTCTTATTTATAAATTGGTGCCTTTTAAATGTCTAAGTAAAGTTTAAAACAATTAAAAGTAAAACGTGGTAAATAAAAAATGTAAAAAAACACAAAAAATATGAAAAAATAAAAGACAAAAAAATAAAAAAGTACCCCCAACATGGAAAAATGCAAAACAAAACATTTTTTTCGTGTTCTTTACAATAAAAACACATTTTTTGGCATTTTCTTGGGCTGACTCATTATTAATATTTTAATGTTTTTTTTTTTAATTTAGAAAAACATGACTATGTTGAACTGATGCAACGGATTAGAACCCAAAGTCCATTACTGAAAATAGGTCTGATTTCCTGTGGATCGAAGTGCCGGTTTCATGTCAGAACCCGGTCCAAGTCTAAATGAGAAAAGGTCTAGTCGATATGAGCTCCAAATGTAATATATGGATCTCAAACTAACATGACGTACTTTGGGAATGATCTCAAAGTCGCTATTGCCATATACTTAGGTACTCCAATGGGTTTGGTGGGATCCATTATCTGATCCAAATCCAAGTCTTGCCAATTTGGGTTGGCAAACTAAACCGGATCCGTTTACTAACCCAATGGTGGACTCATTTCATTGGTTTCGCTCGAGTCCAAGAGATCCGAATTATTCAAGTGCTATGTCAATCGGCATGTCAATTTGGATCTGACATTTGATGTAAATCGGATCCATTTACATGCTTTAGAAATGCATGAGTTCGTGGGGAAAAAAAAAATCAAATTCAACTATTACCTAAATTTTTAAGTATATAGATATTAGTATGCTGTACATTTATACGTATTGTGCAGGTCCATGCAGAGCATGACTTGGGTTCCAAGACTCGTCTCGCTGATTTTGATGCACAGCACCGGAGAAAAAGGAAAATGGGAAAAGAAAAAACCAGAAGGAAAAAGAAGAGAAGGAAGAAAAAGTAGTCCACAAGATTCAATCCTTCCTTATATATATGTCATCCTATTTGTTTTCCCACATTTGGGACTCTGATCTCTCCCACTGACTTGAAAAAACCAGGTTGAGCTACTATCCCGGACACCCACATTCTCCCAGAGTGCAGAAATCTTCCTCTATGGGCATTGATCATCAGATTGTTCCTCCTTGGTGTTCTAAAATTTCTACCATCTCTGCCTCCTTTTGATGGTGTCTTGCTTGTTTCTTTCGTTTTATTCATGGAGGATGCTTTCTGCAGCTTTTTTTGGTCCTTCACACGGTTTTGCATTCCCTTTCCGTTTTGAAGCCATTTTGGTTTTTTCTTTCTTGGCTTTATTTTTCTTTAGTTGGTGATCCTCCATTCATTTCCATTGCCACTTTTATTTTCTGGATTTTGGTGCTTTGGTTTTGCATTTGCATGGTTGTTTGGTTCCTTTGTGTTTGCTTTTAGTAGTTTGGGTGTGGTTTTTCACTTTTCCTCCGTGAGGTGGGCCGGTTTTTCTTGATCATTTGTGCAGGTCATTTCATTTCTTTCTGCTTTTCTTAATGTCTGTTCTCTCTCTACACTGTGAGATGGTTTTCTGCTTTCTTCCTCCAACTACTGTGGCAATATGAAGATGGTTCAGCTGCCCTTTTCTTCTTACCTTCCTAAAGCAGCACGAGTCTTGTCTATGTGAAGCTTTCTGACCTTTCTTTCCATTAACTTATATCTGATTCAATCAATTTCATTCATATATTCTTGTCTGCCTTTTATTAAGGGGAAAATCTCGTTTTCTTTTGGAGTTTGTGTTGAAAAAAGAAGGATCTTCCCTTTTCCTTTCCACTATCTAAGCTTTATTACTTGTCTCTTGCTGGTGGTGGCTTTCTTCTAATCTTATTTTAGTCTCTGTGCTGTCCACTTTTTGAGCTTTTTTTTTCTCCCCTTCTGGTTGATTTATGCAAGATAGTAAAAAGCTTTTATTTGCAGTTTGTAGTGACAGAAAAACAACTCCTTCTTTTCCTATGATGTTTATTATGTTACTGAATGTGGGTCCTTTTTCTCCTTCAGTTTGTGACTATCATCCAAGATATTTATGCTGTAATGTTCTCTTTCAATCGAAGACTAGTATCCGTAATATAGCGCCATCATCTTGGTTTTATCCGTCGTTTTTCTGTTGGTCCTAGCATCGACTCTTTTTCTGTTGATTAATCATTTGGGTTGTTGTAGCTAAGTTCTAATTCTTCCTGTTGGCCTGTGCAGGTTTGAAAACTCTGATTTTGTTTGGGTTTTAAGATAATGCTGAGGAAGGTCAAGAGGGATCAGAGTAAGGGAGAGCTCATGCTTGATCATTGTTCAAATTTCACACAGAAGCATAAAAGCACTTCCTTTTTCAGGATCCCCAGCTTATTTGTGGGGTTTACTCCAAAGAGTGTTCCAGACTGTGATTCTGTTAGGAGTCCAACTTCCCCTTTAGACGCTATAATCTTTTCTAGTTTTGGATGCTCATTGTGGTCACAGAAGTCAGAACCTGATAGTTTCCAGAGCCAGAGGAAGAGCTGGTGTTCTGAAGGCATAGGTCTTGGTATTGTTGGCTCACTCACTGATGTGGAAACCCGTCAGGCTGAAAATTGTGGAGGGAAATCAGATACCAAGAACATACTCTTCGGTTCACAGTTGAGGATCAATGTCCCTAAGGGTAGGAGTCAAAACCATTATTTGAATAAGATAGTTCCTCCTATAACAAGTCCCAAATCTTTACCAAACTATGTCTTCTCTGCACAAAGCAGGATTAAGTCTGGCCTTTCGAACTTGGGATGTTCTCAGCTTCCATCAGAGTCGAATGCTTTCCCATTGGAGGCCGGAAAGTCCATTGATCGTCGACCATGTTCATCTGGTTCTATCCCAAACGGTGCTAGGTTCTTGTCGAGGCATGCTCAAACGGACTTGCTCTGTTCTGACTCAAATGTGAATATGAACAATTCTGCGTCGGACCTGCCTCAGTTAGACGTGGGGCTTCATGGGTTCCATACCAGTTCAAACTGCAGTCTCAGATGTGCTCTATCTGCAAGTGAAATTGAGCTTTCTGAAGATTACACATGTGTGATAACTCATGGACCAAATCCTAAAACAAAACATATTTATGGAGATTATATCTTAGAGGAGAACTGTATGTTTGAGATTCCTGCTGGCAGCAAGCCAGACAAGATGAACTCAGATGTGACATCACCTGATTGCGAATCTTTCCTGCTGGATGATTTCTTGAGCATTTGTTATGCTTGCAAAAAGAACTTGGTGCAAGGGGAAGACATCTACATGTACAGGTTTCTTTTTAAAATCCATGTAGTTTGTTGCATGCTTTTGGTGTTCTATATTTGAACAAAAGTAAGAATTGCATGATCTGAATGGTATGCCTTTTTTGCATTCACTCCTTCGAATATTTACTTGTTTTTCGGTGATAAGTTTTTTGAGTGGCATTTCTCCAGTTGTTGCTTAACTTCTTGCTGTTCTGCTTTCAACTGTTTTCTTGATATCGATTCTCTCATACAATGATATTGTACTTGATATTTTTCCTGTTCTTAACCCCGAAATTGTATAGGTTTGTTAAATTGGATACTGATTTTAAATGATTTAACACAAATTTGCACTGATTCTGCTAGTAGCTTGTTTTTGCAGAAACTGATGTTCCGTTCGAGCATGACTTGCGTTCTATTTTATTGCTGTAGCTTATCCCTCCTGCTTGTTCCTTGCCTGATTATTTTTCACACCATTATTTTGAGCTTTTGACAGACCATATGCAAATTTCGATGCTTTTTTTGAGGTGGAGTGACCTATGTATAGGAATTAGACTAATTCATGGTTTTCCTTCTATTTCTGGTTTCAGATACTTTGTCCAAAATATTAAGTACTCGATGAGTTTGAGCCCATGTTTTCATATTTGATCCTTTTTAAGGCCTGGAATTAGTTCTCATGCTTATGCTGCATATGTGGGCCAGTGATTCATCACAACCCATATCAAATTCAAAATGCATGGTCAGTTTGTGCCTTTGTGGATAGCATGGCCTTAAAATTTCGGCTTATTATTTGATGAAGATTAATTCGTTTGAATCTATAATAGATTTCTTTACTTACATTTATATGGGTCCTAACTCTGTCGTTATTTGTTTGAAAATGCTTGCACTTCCGGTTTC
Organism: Nymphaea thermarum; assembly: GCA_011799765.1. Lineage (NCBI taxonomy): Eukaryota > Viridiplantae > Streptophyta > Magnoliopsida > Nymphaeales > Nymphaeaceae > Nymphaea > Nymphaea thermarum. The sequence continues at coordinate 23,878 of JAANDH010000974.1, forward strand.
ACTTTGCCCAGCAGTTGTAGCCAGTATCTGCAGTCTGTCCTCTCTCTCCCTCTCTTATAAACACACGCGCGCATGGACATTCTTCAGTTTTGTATGTTTAATATCAACTATAGACTAATGATTTCTGAATTTGTTCTTTGTCACTGCCACAGAGGTGATAAAGCATTTTGCAGTTCTGAGTGCCGGGCACGAGAGATGATTATGGATGAGGGAATGGAGGATACTTCACCGCCTCCATCCAAAGCTGCTTCTTCCGATGAAGTTCTCTTCCCTAACTAGGCCATGAGAACAAGCAGCCATAGTCATAATATGAGGAACTTAAAGGCAAACAGCACGATCAACCGTTCACAAAGAGCTGTATACAATTGTTCTACGCAGCCACGGATGACCAGTATGTAAATTTTTCTTGTCTACTGTTTTGTTTAACAATGAGGATAATCATCCTTGATGCCTTGAGGATGGTTCTAGAGGAGAGGATCACTAGCAGGCAATAAACCATAGAGTGCCTCAACAAATTTTTCCTTCTAAAGTTTTGCAGGTTCTCTTGTATGTTCTAAGTTGGAGACTGGAGAGCATGTATCAGAACTCTGGTTATTATTGCAAGCATGCTATTCTAACACATCTTCTCTTCATATTTTGCACTACTGCTAGCAGCAATGATTTGTCTGAAAAGAATCAGGCTTCACTATTTTTGGCAATGTCTCTCTCTCTCTCTCTATATATATATATATATACATCCCAGCGGCGCTGCTTGTTTAGCATGTATAGCTTATTTAACGTTCATCCATCTCCACGCTTTCAAAGTTCTGTTGGTATCCATTCCGAAAAATATCAAGGTTGCATTTTCTTCAAGTGTTTCTCCAGCTTGAGTCGTTAGTACTCATGCAAGAACTATATACATATAAAGTGCATTGTAACAGACTGACCAATATATGCGAACAGTGCAAAAGATGGAGACTAATTTGTAAAATGCACATCCATGGGACTAGGAATCGCAAAATTTAATGCAAAGAACTAGAAGCTCCCCTAATATTTCAACCCAAGCAAGGACAAATGCTTCTGGAAAGAATACTGTAAGCAACGACTTCTTTCTGAACCACTATAAAAGAAACAGAACAGAGGAGGAGACTTTTACAGTTTCACTCATGGCCACCACATGTTATGAAAGAACGGTAAACATCGGGTTCTGACATTTACAGCATGAACGGGAGCCATTTTCTTGGTAATATTTCATAATGCAATTGGGGTTGCAAGCAGGTCAAATGCAGAACAGTTCAAGAACGGAGAAAAAAGTTGAGAGAAGTTGGTGTTAAAAAAATCATTAGAATATATGTGGTAATTATCACTTACAAAATGATGGTTTTTTTTTTTAAATTCCTCTTTTTGTTAGTTCATTTAGTATTAATTAAAGGACAATTATTCAAAAAGATTCTTGATTTCATTTTTTTCATATGATTCAATCAAAAGTGGATTTTGTCATCAACAAAGTAGGATTCCAATGAGTGGTTCCAAAACAAAGCATAACTTATAAATGCAGTTCATTCTTTTATGACCAGAAATTACATATACCAACTACTCATATGGGTATGAGTGATTTTTGTAGCTGAATGATATAGAAGTGTCCAAAACTACATTTTAAATATTAAACTCTTTGATGTTTCTGATTAGAAGGTCCTAACTCAACCTCCTAATGGGAGAGCCGAACCTTTTTTTTTTCTTCTTTGATCAATGAAAAAAATTTTGTCGATGAAAAAAAAAGGTAAAAAAGACAAAAATTAAGATACTTTGTGGGTGGATGTAGTTATGAATTATTGGGCGGTGAACTTGGAAAAGGGTCAAAGGCCAAAAATGTCACTTTCGAAAATCCAACTCCTCAGCAAAGCCTCATCGGCTCAAAGTGGATAAAACACACGTGGTTGCTGACTTGTCAACCTCTTATTGGCTCTTGTCGTACAAAAAAAAGATGCCGTGGCTTCGACGAAGATAACATTCTTCTCTTCTTCGCCCTGCGGATGGTGAGTCGGGGGATTTCGAGTCCGAGACAAACGAGACTAGACCGATAATCCGAGGAACCATCTTTAATAAACTATTTTATTATGTAATAGCATTTATTGAATATTATGAAAAGACCCTAAGCTTTCACAAGCATTTAAAATGTTTATAAAACCCAGCCCAAGTCTACCGTGGCCTTAAGAAACGACTCTAAGAGCTTAAAACAAAACTAGTGCAGGATGTAGGTTGAAAAAAAGACAAATAAGACAGTGAATGGTGATATTATGTAGATAAGAAATCTTGTTTCTTTATTTTAAAACATGGGCAGTGGGCATTTTGCTAAACATGTAACTGCTGATCTTGTTCCTCGATATTCTTATGTTAGATATAACCAAGCATGAAACTTTGAACAAAGTATGAACGATATGAAACACAACTCATAAGAAAATGTTCTTATCATGTAAACATAAGAAAAATTTCACACTGGATGTTTTATATTGATCTTAGAAAAATTCCTCAAAATCGCTAGTATTTTGATTATGCTTGTATTTGAGTCCATGCAAACCTCATCGAATCGTCCTCAACTAGGTTGCAGCCCACGTCGAGAATCAGCGGATCAAAGAGAAATGGCCCGTGTAAATATTGGCCTAAAGTTGGGTTTTTGAACGAACGCATCGACTCAAGTGGGTTTGCACTTGGATTCATTTCCCCATCTCCCATTGTTCTTATTATGCGTTCCTGATTGCTTTTTGTTCTTGGTTCCTGCTTCCTTGTTTTCTCCTTTGGATGATTGGGGGGTGAGATGGGGTTCCTCAGTGGAAGTTCCTTGGAGCTCTCCCCGTTGTCCAACTTCTCCTTTGCTGCTCCCAGAACCCAATCAAGAAGACCAACTGTGGTGAAGGATTCTGCGAAGCCCACAGGAAACAATCATCATGGTGACAAAGATAAAGTTGGGACAAGCGTTTTGCTGGATAGGAGGATTCTTCTACTTGTGGGTCTATCAGCTACCCCCTTTTTTCAGTCAAGAGTTGACGCCGTTGAAGGTCCCTTGGTTAATGGTTAGTGATTTTAGTGTTTTTTTCTGTGGTTCTCCCTGTTTTATGGACTCTTAAGGGTCTTTTACGTGCGTAAAATTGTGGGGTTTTTGGGTGTTAGATGGTTTTCTTTTTAGTAGCTTATTGTTAAGAACTAAGAAGGGATGAGAAAAGATGCAAGGGTAGTTTGTTCTTGAGTCGTCGGGATTCTGGGACATTTTTTTTTTTCTTCAGAAATGTGGATATGATCCTTTTATTTCAATCGTCGGCTTCTTTCCTAGAGAAGATGGTTTTTCTTTCCCGTTTTTGAAAATTTTCTTACTTTTAATAATTGGAAATTAGCTGTTGATTTTTTTTGTCTTTGTCTTGCTTTGGCATGTTGATTTGTCGTATATTTTTGTGATTATTTTTTGTTCCTTTGTTTTTCCCTTTAAGTGTCGTGTGCTTTTTTACATTTCGCGGTGAGTCCAGTACATGCTAAGTAAAAGATCATGACCTTGCTGAGTGTGATTGTTGGTTCTACTAGTTCCTTTGTTTTTCCCTTTAAGTGTCGTGTGCTTTTTTACATTTCGCGGTGAGTCCAGTACATGCTAAGTAAAAGATCATGACCTTGCTGAGTGTGATTGTTGGTTCTACTAGTCCATGAGATAGTTTGGTCTCCTATGGCATTTGAAAGTTTACCATGTAGGCATTTGAGCGTATTGAGCGTATTATGCGTATTCCTATTGTCAATTCGCTTGCATCCTTTTTATTCCCCACGTACATGATAATCTCTTATCGTTCTCAGAAGCTGGAAAATTAGAGAAAGGATGTTTTCAGTAGAAATAATTGTTCATTATGTTACAAATATATAGAAATAACAGTTCTGGAAGGAATTTCAAACTGGAATCAGTTCACAGCATATTCAGTTTTAGTGTATACATTCCTAAGAAATTTCAAGATACAAATAACGATTACAAAACTTTATGTTAGAGTACTTCTTAAAGCATTGCAAAATAATTTTATCTTAACCAAGCGTACTTGACATTTTACAAGATATTAGTAAGGATGTTACTGTTTTAAGATATTTTAGTTCATACTGTACGTGAATTATTTTGTAGCACGTTAAGCGTGATATTTTCTTCGTGAAAACAATAGATAGTGCTTTTCAATTTTCAAAGTTCAAACCTCTTCTTTCAGGACAGCCATATTACCTATATAATTTTACCTGATGTATGCTGCAATATTTCAATTCCTGGGTTATTGGACAACATTTAACTGGATATTGGACATGATTTAAGGTCATGATGTTAGCAGCAAAGAATATGTGATGAAGTTCTGAGGATTTTATGATGATCTGAAATTAGGATGTTGATTTTTTCAGTCGTGTATAATGCAAACGGAAGAACAGTAACCAGGATAGTTGGCCGTGGTTCACGAAGTGCAGAATCAAGAGCAGGGGGTGGTCAAGTGCCTGAAGATCGTGGTGTGCTAGGTTAGGATCTCTTTCTCTCTCTCTCTCTCTCACACACACACACACATGCACACACACACACACACACACACAGTTTCCCGGTGTTTAGTGCTAAGTGTTTTATCCCAACTTTCTATTCCAAAAGAATCCCTTTTAGTCCCATTGCTTTTATATTGTAACATATGGACATTGACATTGTTGATCCAATGCAATGTGTTTTTTGTCTATGTGATTCCTAACGGTAGGTATACTGTGGAATACAGTGAAAGAAGAAAATAGCCCAGTCCTTGTGTCAACTCCAGAAAATCCAGGTGCAGATAGAATATTTTCAGTATTAAAGTCATGGTTTTACTGCTGTACACAAAGTTTATTGGCTGTCTGACATTTATGTTCTGAACTCCAGACAGACAAGAAGATGTGCTTCAGACTTCCGTTCCTCAAAGCCCAGGTGAAGAGGGCATGTATCAGGTTTTATTGCAGCCTTCAATTTTTTGGTTTGCTAACGCTAGATGTCTCGTGGTTTCCAGAAACACAAAATAATAGAGTAGCTCAAGCTTCGATACCGAACCCAAATATAGAGAATAAATTTTCTGAAGCTGTTATGGAAGAGGTATGGACTTCCCATGGATTGCTTTCCTGAATAACGTAAAAAAATGGAAGTCATCATCAACTGTTCTCCTACTGGCTACTGATATCCTCTTTGCATGCCAGAGAGTGGATCAACAAGGAAAGCAAACAAGCACTTTCCTTTCTGTCCTTAACGGACTGGGAATCATTGGCTCTGGCATCCTTGGAGCATTATACACACTAGCACAGAAGGATAAGATGGTCACAGAATCGACAATTGAAACTGTAAGCTACTTTTTCAATTCTATAAGTTGGTTAGTTTTAATACATCTAAGAATTGGATGTAATCTGAAATTTCTGTTCATTTCCTAATGCAGTTGAAAACAGATCTGAATAAAAAAGAGGCAGCCACAAATTCATTGAAGGAGTCCCTTGAAAAGAAGGTGTTGGCTGAACAGGAAGAAAGACTCAAGCAATTGAAACAAGCTAAGGAAGAACAACTGTTACTTTCAAAACAGTTGGCCTCAGCAGGTGAAACTGTATTAAGCTTACAGCAGGAGCTGCAACGTGAGAAGAATTCTGTGGAGCTGAAATTTCAGATGGAGAGCCTTCATGTTAGCCTTGAACAAGCTGGAAAGGATAACATGGAGCTTGACTCAAAATTAAATGAGAAACAGGATTTAATACATGTACTGAATCAAAAAATAAATTTGTTAACTTTAGAAGTAAACGAGAAGTCAACCAATATTGACAACATCAAGCTGTCTCTTGCAGAAAAAGAGCAGGAATATGAACAGTTAATGTCAGTTCATGAGCAAGCTAAAAATGAACTTGAGGAATCCAAGACTGAAATGCGATGTTTGGGTCAGGAACTCACAAAATCACAAGAAGAATTGGTTATGACTGCGTCAGAGTTACATGATTTGAAGGATAGAACCGAAGTGGTTATTACTGAAAGAAACAAGTTGGCAGAAAAAGTGTCTGTTCTAGAAGGGGAATATAATAGCTTGAAATCTTCTTCGGAGGAAAAGGCTGCTCGTGATTCTCAGCTCTTATCTGAGAAGGAGAAACAGCTACAAGAGATGAAAGAGACACTAGAGCGCCAGTTCTCTGAAGCAAGGGCAAGCGATGCTTTGATCAAAGACTCGACACAACAAAGGGACAGTTTAAGAGCTGTGTTACAGGAACAGGAAGCATTATATAAGAACTTGCAGCTTGAATTTCAGGCCAGCCAAGAAAGCTTGAAATCTGTCATTCTCCAAAGAGAGAAATTATTGCAAGAACTTGAAAATTCTAAGCAAGCCCGCAAGGACCTTGCCTCCGAGGTTTCAAGGATTCAATCTGAATTTTCAATAGTGCAAGGAGAAGTTGAGAGAAAGTTGGCAAAGGAGCAGTCAACCTCAAAATCTCTATCTAATGAGCTTAAATCTGCTAAAGAAGATCTGGAGAAGAGCAAAGAAGAACTCAAGCGTCTATATGATGAGCTGAAGTTCACCAGGGAGGCACGTGAGGACTTGGAGAAGGAATTGCTCGAAATATATAAAAGGGCAGAAGTTAGTGCTCAAGATTTGAAAGAAGAAAGGAAGTTGGTTGCCTCATTGAACCGAGATCTTGAGTTGCTTAAAAAGCAAATTTCTGAAGATAAGGAAGCAAGGAAAAACATGGAAAAGGATTTGGAAGGGGCTGCAAAATCCCTTGATGAGATGAACCGGAATGCCTTGCTGCTCTCCAAGGAGGTAGAGATGTTCAGATCACAAGCTGAGAGTCTCGAGGCAGAAAAGGACCTGTTATATGAGACACTACGTGAACAGAAGCTTTTGGCAAAGGAGGCTCAGGAGAATGCAGAAAACACCCACAATATTCTTGTAAGATTTGGGAAGGAGAAAGATCAGTTAGCGAAGAGAGCTAAGAAGCTGGAAGAAGAGCTTGCGTCCATGAAGGGTGAAGTGTTGCGCTTAAGGCGGCAACTAAATTCATCAAGTTCTGAAGGTGAGGAAGATCTAGAGAATTCTGCGAACATGAAGAAGCAATCTAGGAGGAGAAAGGTGGGAGCGACTGTTGAAGTTCCTCAAACAGTTAACGAACGAGAGACAAGCATTTGATACAATCGTATGGCTTACTTTGCATGTGTGTAGCTTTTTTTTACCTTGATCTCTTGATTAGGCATCGCACCCTTTTTCTTCTTTCCTGGCCATATAAAGTAAGATGCCAGAGTTACAGAATAGAAATTATTGTGGATTGCGTGAATGCATTACCGACTTGATGGCAAATAGTCGAAGAACAGCTCCTAGTTATGTGCTCAAAATGATGCACAGTTGGGCGCCGGCCATTTCATGAGCCATCTGTTTTATGGTAACAAATGCTGAAGGAGAGTTTGCAGGAAAAGCTCAAGCTTGAACCCTCTTTCGAGCAATCATAGAGAGCCTGAATCCTCTTGGGAGCAGTAGTGAAACCAATCACATCTCTTCAATCTCGTAAAGTACAGCGACGGTTTGGGCTTGCGCAGGGAATGACACCCATGAGGACGAAATCTATGGGATGCCTGTGTTACAGTTCACATCACCAACCGGTTTGGTTCTAATAAATGCGAAGGTTTATCGGCCGCCACCGGTTGATATATAGCTTGTTGGCCAATTCTGAGCTTCTGTCTCTTCTTTATCCTTCTTTTTTTTCCCTTTCCAATGGGGAGCCTTTGTGTTTGCGATCAAGGGTTTTGTCTTGGGCTCCCATATTCTACGGCCTACATAAATTGGTCAGTGCCCTAAACCTAAACCTGCAAAAGCAGGGAGCATACCTTGCCACAGTAGTTGATGCTAGATGATGGTGATAAGGGCCCAAAATGTGGAACCTGTCAATGCAGAACTTGAGAGTTTGTACAAAGATCACTTAAAGATTATACCAGGGATGTGTGTAAAACACCTTAGAGTAGGAATCCTAGGTGGTTTGGTGAAACGGGAAGATCACGACTTATGGGCAGAATTGAATCGATCATGATTCAACCTCCTTGGGTTTCTGGTTAGCCTGAACAGCAGATGTCAGAGGGCAAGTTTAGTTAGATCCAGCAACACATAATTACCTGCAGAATAATTGGGTTCATTTTTTTCAATTTTGGTTTGGATTCAGATTTTATCAGGATTCCAATTAATAGCAAGTCTGACCTGATTAAAGTAGTTCAATCTACAACCTGTTATGATCTCATTCAAACTAAACGAGTTTTCAAGCGGTTATGTAACGCAAACCTGTGCCTTGTACACGCAAAATGAGTGGAATATCAATTAAAGAGAACTTCTTTCTCCCGATGTTGCTATTCCAACGTCTTGAGACCTGTTGACATAAGCAGCTTCGCCAATTTCTGCAACTCATTATAGCCAATTCAGATATGTGAAAAATGAAACTCATCAACAAATCTTTTATTTAGTGCTTGAACATGTTCCTTTTTCTCCCCCTCCTGTAAAGTATATGCCTATAATTTGGTTTTCTGCTAATGTCCTTATACATGTGCAGCCTTCTTTAGGAGACAAGATATAATTATTGGCAGGTAGTGGGTTCAAATTCTCTATCGTTTTCCTACTATAACATATTATATGATAGTGGAGGACATTTTGGAAAAAGAAGGCATGACTTCTTTCTTAAAAAGCAAAAGAAGAGATCCTTGAGAAGAATGATCTCTTATCACTTTGGCAGATTACATGTGGAATTCCACAGAAGCAGAAAACACTTTCACTTTTTCTTTTACTTAGATAGAGACTTGGATTGTCATCAACCATGATCAAGTACCCTTCAAATCGACTAAATATTGGCCGATATCACATTAGAGAGAAACTGAGAGTACGTATAGCAACAGTAGATCGCACATTGATCTGATTAAATCAATATTAAACCATAACCTTTTTAGAGTCATGGGAAACTTCTCAGATCAACCGCCAGGCAGAAGCCTGCTTCAATTCATACAATGGCTAATTTAAGAAGATGCTCCATTGTCGTGCAAATCTTAGTGGCATTTGAAGTCTCATGCATATCATCATTCAAGAATGTGTTACTTTGAAGTTTGAACATCCATATGATAAGCCCAATTTCATATTAAGGCAACAAGTCAACACTGCAAGGACAGTAACTTCGCTACCAAATCAAAGTCTCATGAAAATCTACTCTCTGGGGAGACAACTGAGCAAACAAATTGAGCTTTGTAACGTTCAATAGCACCATGAAACTAGAGTTTGATTTTATACATCAAACAACAGCCAATTGGTTTGACAGCAGGAGCCACTGAAACTGTTATTCCTGCTCTGTTCTTCTCCAGAACATGGATTTCTGCAGGCTTGAAGTCTGGCCAAGGAGCCTCCTTGATAGATGAAAAGTAGCGCTAGTTGATATGCCCATTAATCAAGATTTACTATGGTGAAAACTTTCTTTCAAAGCTAAAACGTAAGGATAATTAATGCACAAGAATTTTATGAATATGACGTTCCTCTTTTCCATCAAAATGCTTTGCCAATTAAAATGTGATAAGAGGATAAAGGCTAGCTTGTCGTGAAATTGCAATTTCATTTTCTTTCGATGAAAGAAACTCTAAACTCTAGGTGAGCCTCAACTGCCATTACCTTCGTACCACCTAACTATGAACAACTCTGAAGTAGTAATTCTGAAACACAAGGATATGTTAAATAATAAAAAACGCACGCGGCGAAGTGAATATCGGCCATATGCCAGCTCTCATGCGTAAATTTCCCTAGATTTATGTGTAGTGTTGAAATTAGGAACTTCCACTTAAACTCTTTTTTTTTTTTTAATTATATTTGGAGGCATGCCTCTCTTTTTACTAAATAACTTTATACACCAGAGTTTCTGATGGCTGAGGTGTTAGCTAGCTAAGGGAATAGATATTTATTATCAACCCCTTTTCTAATTAAAATTCCAATTGAAACCTCAACCACCAAGTTTAAAAATATTTTTCAATAATTAAAGTATCTTAGACTCTTTTACCTTCTTTCCTGCCGAATGGAAAAGCTCTCCGAGAACTTGTAGGAGGAAGGTATTTCAAATCTTCACGTTATGTTTGCAACCCCCTTAAAAAAAATTAAGCATGTCAAAGGAAGTTTTTTTTTTTTTTTTTGCCTGCTACTGTTTTTCACACTTTTTATATATAAAAAAGTTGAACAAGTGTCGCCTTGTTGATAGAAATTTGAACCTTGGTTCTTATTCACATTTAATTTCATTGATGGTATCCAAGCTTAAATGTTCTATTTTGCTTTACTAACATTTATTTACTAAGTTGGGGCCGCCCTTTTAAGTCGCTCATTTAAAAATTAGAGAAATTTTGTTCTTCCGGTGGAATTTCAACTAAAATGAGGCTGATAGTTCTTGAATTATATTTATGTGACCTAACTTGCACACACTGGTGAAGCGAATTTCCCGCGGCGTAGGATTCTCCCGTCGTCAAATCTCTACCGTCCGATCCCCTGAACGGCACCTCCTCTTCATTTCCCGGCATATTCCCTCTCTGCTTTCACCCGCAACCCGAAATCCCTCTGCCCTCCCATGTTCGCGAAATCTGGGGTTTCCATTCTGTCTCCGAGATCCCGTTTCGCTTTCTGATTCTTCTCTCGTCGACCAGCAGAATTCGCGTGCGAGTTATTGGGTCGATAGTCTGTTCGTCTTGTTGTGGTTTTGTGTCCACAATTCCCTTTTATTGTGAGTCATTTCGGGATCCCAATAACTACGAGGATGGAGAGCTTTTATGGTTCTGGATTTGGAGTAACATTGTGCGGCTCTAGGAATTGAATTGTTGTGGCTTCTTCGTCTTTGGTTTGGGCTGAGGATCGAGCGGCACTTGCGATTCTTTTCGGTGCACTTCTGGATCCACTTGGGCATTTGAGAGAGCTCGGACTTTGGTGGGAGTTTTTAGGTTTTAGGTCATTTGGATGAGCTTAAGGTATTCGTATCCATTTGGGGATTCGAGGCGTGGATTCTACTGATCGATGCGTGGAGGGGCTTTGCTATTCGGCATTCGAATGTGTCGATCTGAGAGTTCTGATCACTGAGGCACTGGAAGTTCCGTCTTTCTTTTCTTGTTTTTGCAAGGGAATTGGCCTTTTTTCTCAATTGTGGATGCTGGTGATTTCTGTTTTTCTATGATCTTGGTGTGCTTTTTTGGTGAATCGACGCGCTGAAGCTTGAGTCGTTTGGAGGTTTGATTTCGAGATTTAAGGTATTCAAGCTTGATTTCTAGAAGGAAGCCTGTCCGGATTGCGTGTTCTGGTTTGTGGAGTTGCACTCTGCGCGCTTGGAGTCATGTTCTACGGGTCTGTTGTATGGGATCCTTGGCTAATTGTATCTCAGATTATGTGCCTTCAATGCCTCTACTACCTCACCCTCGGGCTGTTCATGTGGATCCTAGTTGGAACCCGTGTTTCGCGGTTGACGCTCGTATATTTTTTCGACTACTCGACCCTCACCGCCTCGACAATCACGGGTTGGTGCACAATGTCGTCGTTTCTACTCACAGCGGTTGCTGGGTAAGATGTTCTCTCTGGAAACTGAGGTTCATAGTTTGTTCTGTTTGTAGGAAATTTTTTCCGAATGGAGGCTACCATTGTTTGCATCAAGGTGTAGGATTGCAATTGAGGAATGGTTTTGCACCTTTGTATTTAAAACTCGAGCATAATATACTTGTCTATGATAACAGGATGTGTAAGATACTCATCTTTAATCTTTTGCACGTCGTAATTCACATTTGTCGTTCGTTTAGATGTATGATGGACCCCATGCTAAGGACTGGATGGCAAAGGGAAGGGGTTCGGTAGCCTATTCTCTTTCTAGGTAGTAAGCTCGCACACGATGATTTTTTTTTCTGTCATCTAGGTAGTCAATAGTGAAATGGCGGCTTAAACGCCTACAGGAGGCACCTAAGCGCTTCAAATAGAAAAAGAAACCTTAGTTTGTTAAACTTTAACACTAGAAATCTAGTTATTTTAAGTGTTCTATCTTCTAGTATGTTCTTCGAGCCTTTGAGGTGGAGGAGATTTCAAAGTCCCAGCTTTTCTGCTTCGTTCCAATTTTTTTGCTTTTCTTCTGTGTCTTTCCCACACCTTCTGTCAAATTGGACTGACTAGCCCTGCCTAGGTGTATGCCTAGACTTTTTTTGGGGTCTGCCACCTAGTCTCACCTAGCGCTTTTAACTACATAGGATGGTCGTTAAGGGAAAAGCAAAGTAATTATGGTTAAATGTCAAAATGATTAACATATATTTCTTTGTAAGGAACATAATATACAGGTTATATAATTATGTGAGGATTGACTCAACAAACTTAAGAATTGGTTGAACAACTTAGCAAGTTAGCACATAGTGGACGGTAGAAAAATATTGGTACTATCTTGTCAAACAAGAAGAGAAGAAGTTGGAGAGGTAGGTTGCAAGAGAAAAAGGGACACAAAAAGATAAGTGAGTTTCAAACTTTTGAATCCTCAAGCATAGGTACAAATGTGGCACAGCGTGCTTACATGCATTGGGTGAGGGCCTACCCCATTAGTTTCTCTAGCGACCCATAAGCAGTAAGCCTAGATGACCAAGATGGCAAGATAGCCTAGAGAGTCTCGGGAACCTTGACAGAAGTCTAAGCAAAGGTTTGACTACATAGGCTGCCACTAGTTTGTTAAGGACCTTAAGGTGCAACCAATCTAGTTAATGCGGTTTTAGTCTAATAACACTCTGAAGTTTGGGCATAGTTGTGCGAAAGAATACAAAGTTTTTTTTAATACTATAATGTGTTACACTGAAGGATATAAAATAAACACAGAAAGGAATTGTTTTATAGGAGCGGAGGATCCCATGAAGCTATCTCTGTGTAGGTCATCTGAATATTGTAGTGAATTGAGACGCTTGTCGAGGTGACCTGATTCTTATCTCAAAGAAGTGCACTTGGGTTAGAATGAGTTCCTCAAGCTGAATTCTTTGCACATTGTTACTTCCCTTTAATAGCCAACTGCTTAACTGAATCTGGAAAAGTTGGAGATCTATTTGACAACCTGACATCATATGCATGTTAGCTTCTTATCAAATAGCAATAAAGAAATCCTCTACAACCTCATATGTGGCCTTATATTCATTACTGTCCAATAGTGCTACTGCTGGCTATGTTAGTGACCTAGATGCATAAAGTTGGTGGTTTAGGGATATTTTGCTGTAAAGATGGGTTAAACTTTAAAGCCAAAAGCAGATGTGGAAGGCCATTATGATGTATCATGTATGTAAGCTGAGCCTTATAGAAATTCCTGTTGGAGACACATAAAAAATTTATGGGGAAGGTTGTTGAGCTTGATCATCATACACAGTGCTGCGGGGTATTTTGTGCAAATATCCTGTCATGTATAATTGAAGAATGACTGGGAAGCTGAATTGGATACCCAGGTTCGTCATAGGGAGGCTTAGTTTTTTTATGCAAATAGTAAGTATTCAAGCTACTTGAATAAGAAAGAGTGAAAATATCATTTTAAAAGACAATGATTTGCATAAAAATGCCCTTATCTCATTTCATGACATTTTTGGACCATTGTTAATAAGTAGATCCATATTTTGGACCATGAGCAAGAAGTAGTAAATCATTTTCGGTTATGTTCAATGGACCTGAGTTTGATAATATTAGCATAATATTTCTTCTAATTTTTAAATGGTGATTAGGATCCAGTTGATTGTGATTACTGTAAACAGCTTATACTCATAAAAGTTGAGCTTCTGCAAATTGATAAACCAGGGTTTTGGTCATCAGTGAATAGCAATGGAAGCGTAGCATGTATGCTATTCTATTATAGAAAATCAAAGAAAATAATTTCCATCATTTTGCTTGTCCTTGTGCAGAGCTGGTTACATGTTTCTTTTAATTGAGAGGGCAAAGAAATGCTTGGATTTTTCAGCAACCCTCTACATCATTCATCTTTTCATGTGCCTTGTATATGGAGGTTGGCCATCTTCATTCACATGGTGGATTGTGAACGGCACTGGTTTTGCAATAATGGCATTGCTTGGTGAATGGTTGTGTATAAAACGTGAATTACGGGAAATTCCTATAACTCGTTTGCGTAAGTCATACTCTTTTTTCTCTTCAAAAATATGTACAGCATGCAATGTGAACTTCCTGAGTCAAATTTCTTCAATATTTGATGATTTAACACTGATATGTTATTTTAACCACTTCATCATAAGTTTGCTGTTTTACAGGAACCAATACCATGATTGCTGTTTACTGAAAGTTTTCTCACTTGTACGGTATTTGTCATATGTTAGAGAGTTAGTTGGAATAATATTTATTTCTGTGCATTGTTGTTTGTGATTAATCTAAGTACATATCCAACCTTCATTGTCCATGTTGACACACTATCTCACATGGATGCAACTGCAGGGATAAAACCTTTCTATGAAGCTCATAATATAGTTTTTCTGTAAAAGAATCTCAACTGAAAGTAACATGGTGTTTGTGACAGTTGACTCTTTGCACCCTCACAGACTTGAGAGCAAGGGACCCGTTTGCCCTTAGACATTGATCATCCTTAACCAATTCATACCAAGTTGCTCCTTGCTCCTTCTGATCCTTTATGTTACCTCTCATACAACCTACGTGGCGAAGTACATCAGCTCCCTTCCAGCCTGTGCCACAAAACTATTGATATGACCAATTGTGAGACTGAGGCTTGATATGATTTTTTTTTTTTTTTTTTTTGGAAATTTTTAATTGAAAAGCAGTTTTATTTTAAGATGCATGAATGCATTATCATTTTTTATATCAATGAAAAAAATAACTCTAATATCTATGCCTGTTTGTTTGCTCTTTGGTCTTCTAATGGATCAAAGTTATACCATAAAGACATTCCTCCTGTTCACTGCATCAAAGCAACAAGACAAGTCCTGTGATCTGAAAAAGGGAGTTGGGGAGCCCAAACGTACCCTCATGATCGATCATTTTACCTTCTTATATTTTTTAATTAACGTGGGAAAAAAAAGAAGGGGGGGGGGTGTGGAAAGAGAGAGAGAGAGAGAGAGAGAGNTATATATATATATATATATATATATATATATATATATATATATATATATATATATATATATATATAGGAAAATATGTTGTCCACTTGAATCTGGTACACTTTAGTTAAATAACCTCAGGGACATAATTTCCTTGTTTGGAATGATAAGAATAAAAAAATTCATATTCTTTTGATGCTTGAATGCATTTTCTAAGAACTTGAAAAGTCAACACTTTGAGCTTTCTCAACGTATAAAATCCTATCCGTGCATTGGAAAACCATAAATATTTGTTTCATTCCATGGTTTTGAAATCTGGAGATCATCTGTATTGTTATTTGTTAGCTTTTTTAGAAAAAAATTACTCATGGTGAAGTATTTAACTAGAGCAAATCACATTCAAGTGTTTTCTCTCTCTCTCTCACACATGCATGCATGCATGCACAAGACTGTGCACTGATTATAAATCAATCCAATTAACTTGATTGATGGTTCATAAAGTGTCATGTATGTTATTTTTTCAAAAAAGTGGATGATAACTAGTACTTTGACTTTGAAAAATAATATATATATATATATATATATATATTTATTTATATTTCATAGCCATAGAAAAAATGTTTTTTCTTTGTGTTATTAGTTTCTCACTTATTTTATTTTTCCCCTATTTCTGGTTTTTTAAAAAAATTAAAAATTTACCATATTTTTCTTTTTTTCTTCAACCTCGTTGTATTATACCTGAGAAAAACATCGCCGTCTAAAACTCTGAGACGTTATTTGTGACTATGGTATATATATGTATATATAGATATGTAGTGGGACCGGACTTTCCAGTTCTCTGGCTCCCTCTTTTTTTCTTCTCTCCTTCTCCCATTGCAAAAACAATTTATTGGTGAAGGTCAAACATGGCCTTTTCCAAGTATATCAAGATTAGGAACTCATTTTGACTTAGCTCTGTCCACAGATTTGAGGGCATATTTGGGTTACATTTTGGCTCTTAATTGTCTGAGTTGCTGAATTACATGAATGCCTTTATAGTCGTTCACCCATGAGCAAGTCTATTAAATTCTAACTTATCTGTCAGCCTGTAATTTTGAATTTTGGTCCCCTAACTATTGTAAAGTAAGGGAACATAGTAATTACTTAAGATTTTGGTATAAAAATGTACTAGAGAAGTTTGTGTGAGATCCAACAAAGAAATTCCCTGATTCTTGAAAGTCATGCATGTCTGATGCATCACCTATTTTCCTCATGGGTTTGGTTAGTCAATTCCATCTATTTATGGCATATCAACTAAAATTTTCTATTATTTCATATCATAGCAAAAGATTGTAAGACAATAAATCTTAACAAATGGTAGGTTTGTTTTTGTGAAACATTTGTCCTCCTATAAAGTAAAAAAAACAGATGTATAAATTTATGGGGTCCTCCTTGCAGGTGTTTGATAGGCAACATTGCACGGGGATGTTGATCATCTGGTGACACTGCGACAGCTGCTATTTTAAATTCTTTATGTATCTTGGAGAACCATGCTGTAGCTTTGCTTGCCAGCTTAGATTTCGCTTCCACTGGTTTAAGGGAAGAGTGCAGCTACAAAGCAAAGTAAGAACTGGAGGTTATCCAGCATTTTTATGACAGGTATTTGGCCTTATTAATTTGCAGATGGACATAGATTTTACCGTCCAATTGTGCTCATTCAAGCTCTCATCCCCTTTGTTGTGTCCAGTTTCAAAGGTTTCCTCAAGGATCTGACATGAACAGATTATATGAATAGAAATTCCATTCTTTGATGTTCTTTTTTTTATTTTTAATTTTATTGGAGGCAAGGATTTTTCATATGAAAGAAAGGAAAAAAAGAAAAGGAATCTGGACAGTTACCAAAAAGAGCAAGAAACTGAATGGTAGAAACTTCTGGAAAAAAAAAAAAGACTTGTGTGATGGGCGATTATATGTCATGAAGTGAACCTTGGCACCGGATGTATCCTTTAAATGTACACCGGATGTATCCTTTAAATGTCAAAGGGTTTTGCTAGATAGAGTTTAAAATTAAATTTAGTAAAAATCCTTTTTTATTTGCCAAAACTTGGTGTAGCTTGTGTAGGTTACATGCTTGGAAGGCCAAAAGTTGCAACACCTTTTCTTTGTTGTAAGGTATCTCACATTTCTGACAAGTCAGTCTTATTAGAAAAGGTGGATACGTTTAGTTATTTGTTCGATACAAGAACTTGGAATGTGTGTGATGTGCATCTTGACATGGAGAGAAGTCAGAATCATAGTCCATCTGCTGTAGTCTAAGGTCAAACTACTGATCTTGTGGCACTTATCCTGTTTATCATGGTCTTGACTCTTGCCTAATATTATCTTCTATGAGTAATTAATTTCATGTATGTGGTTTGGCATTCATCTTCTAGTTGTTAGTCAGTTGTGTTTTGTTTGTCAACGATTGATGATGCTAAAATTATGTGTTCAGCTTTTAATATTTGAATCCGGGCTTGTTTTATCCTGTTATGTAATCTTATGAAGGTGTAATTTTGTGTTTTATTTTTTATTTTGCTGACATTTTCGTGAATGAAGAATTAACAAATGGGAATTGTCTGAGAGAATCATTCTGCAAATTTCACTTATAAATTTTCACTATGCAAAGAACATGACCAACTTCAAAATTTCAAACTCTTTTCTGATACTTCTCTAAGTTATGCAAGAGCACAAACCCGTGCGTGTGTGCGTATCGTCCTGGAGTCTGAAAGTAGGCCTAGTTTCTTCTTAGGCAAGGACTGGTTGAGAAGTGTTGTGGTGAACTAAATATCCAAAGGTGTTGGCAGACAATGAACATCTGAAAATATTGTGATGGAGGTCATGATGCTTCATCATTTCAATAAAAAAATGATATCTTTAGCATGGTTTATTTTCTGAGAATTGGACCTTGATTATTTTACATAATATGAAAAACATGTTTTTTCTTAATCATGACTTCAAAAGTTTTTTGAAATGCATGCTTGTCTTTCACATGTATATGGTTCACAATCAATATGATGCCTACTTTACAAAAATTCGTGAACAAAACATGGAAATCATTGGTGTTTTTTTGCTGGGCATTTTTACGCCTTCGTTAGTTATAACTTGAATGGCACAAAGATCCCAGGGGCCAACTAGATATCTATTATGTAAATACATGGCAATGTCTTTCAAGTGAAGTGGAGTTTCGTGCTTCTAAAGTAATTTCAAGAAGTTGTAGCATGTATAGAATAGCTATACGTAATTTCTGTTTCTTAACTGATCAATTCCAAGTCGTTGATTCCTTTCTGCTTCACAGTTAGATTATTCTCTTTATGCTACTTTTTTCTGTGGTAGATGGTGCATTGAGCAAATTTGAGTGGTGGAATAGGTTGTATATTGTTGGAAGAAGTGACTGGTATGGATATGATAAAGACATCGTCTGGCAGATGGATCCATTGATTCTGATTGTGGACGATTTCATGTAAACAACAATAAAAGTGAAATAGCAAATAAAAGTGGTCACCGTCAAGCTGGATTCATGATACCCAATTTCAGGCACATAAATGATTTGCATAGATCCTACTGTTGGTTAGTTCCACTGTAACACTTGTTCCTACAGGATAATGCATGGTTGGGGTCTAGGGCTAATGGGTTCTGGAAATGCAGTTGACGTAGTAGGTTGTTTATTTGTCTTTTTACTTAGAAATTCATAAGATTAGTCCTGTAGCATGACTGGGTCAGATGTTTGACAGAAATGTCAATTGCATACAATCCATTGGATTCCTTATGGCAAATTGTCAGGCATATATGTAAATAGAGCTTGGAGTTTTGTATTGGTGTAATGGGGGGATATACTCAATCTAAGCTGATGTCCTGAATTGAACATTTGTCACACAGCCAGAACTCGATGGACGCATGGTTGCTGTTGGGTCTAATTTCTCAATGCAGTTGAAAGGTGGAAGTGTATATGGAATATGGCTTATTTGTACTCAAAGCTTACCTTCTATCTCTAACCCGTTTTAAAACTGCAGTTACCCAAGCCTGAACCTATTTAACTCTACTTGAACCTGGGTCTATTGAAAACTCATCTTGATTTAGACAGTAATAACGCATGATGTATAGTTTTCTAGATATATGTAGTTATTTGTTTTGAAGATTATCATTGTAGCATGCGTTAGACTGGTGAATTTGATGAAATTTTTATTTTATAAATGTACATGGTTATGTTTGTAATGTTTATTGTTAAACCACAAACCGACTTGAACAAAATTTATTTGTATCTGATTTACAGTTGATTATTGATCCATGGTTGCTACTACTTATGGTTTCTCCCATTGGGCCTGAAGCCTTCACACCCACATATGTCCTTTCAAAAGTGAAGATCCCACATATTTGACTCTTCCTAGGCAAACACTCTAGGAAGAGCACAAAAAGTGGCTTGTACATGAATCCGGTTGCAAAATTCTTGTTACCTAGAATAGAAGAGCTGGAGTTCTCAGTGAAACCTAACACTCTGCTTTCCATGCTAAATCTAGGCTTTATGGCTGGTATACTTGATTAATCATGGCTGTAGCTGTACTTTCAGCGCAATGGACAAAATTGCCTCATCTACAGTTAGGTACAGGCAGTCTGACCCAATTGCTGCCAATGAATCTGAATCCTTCAGTTTCTCCATCACCTCTCCAATGGGATTCACTAGCAGTAGCTGTAGCACAGAAAATAATTCTTGTCAATGTTTGCCCATGTTTTAGAGTAAACAAGTTTTTTAACTACTTACAGTTATTGATTGGTTCTCTAGTGTCCTTTTCAGTTCTGTTAGCATGCCAAGGCCGCTAGTGTCAATAGCTGTTACGGCTGCAATATAACAAGAAATTCCATTTAATACAAGATTTCCAGAAAAAACTGTAGCTTTTGAGCCCATAATAACTAAAACGTCCATCTAGACCTAACCTTGTATCCGTAGTTAGTGAACAAGTGATTATGAACGGTACTTTCAATAGTTGATCTGGATTTACTCTAAAATATACGTCTAAGTTTAATTACTTTTGGATGGGAGGAGGGGAGGGGGAGAGCAAGCCCTATCAGATGATTAACCTTATTGAATTCACCACTTTCAAAGCTTGTCGGTTTCTATCTTTGCTGACTGAAACGATAGTGCGTAACAGCAAAATGGTTGTACTGATTCGGTGGTGTCCACAATTGGTCAAATTTGGGACTGGACGACCTGGATTGTGCATCTACTGCAGTGCAACGCTGAATTAAGATTGCTTCTGCGCGCACAATCCTCAAATGGGATATTAGGGAGGCGTTTGCTACAGAGTGGAATTTCAAAATTCAAAGTTGGCAATTGATACGCCCTAGGAGAAATCAATTTCAATTTCGAAAGCAACACGATTCCATACACGCCTCTAACTCAACGGTAGCTTTACGGAGAACATACCTGTCATTTCCAAGATCAAGTACTTGAGAATGTTCTCCCTCCTTGCTTTAATTCGCTCTTGTTCTTCGCGCACCCACCTCAAAACCCTGCAAATTCATCCATAAACACATTAGCACGGCAGAGCAAAGGCAAGCTTATTTGATGAATGGCCCAAGAGTTAAAAACTTAAGTCACGATGGAACACCAGTTTGATTTGCGGTTTGGTTGCTTTTTTAGTGGTTACTATTAATCGGACAGCTAGAGTCATCTGACAGGCATCTACCAAGTACCAACTTGAGCGGATCATGTAATGATCCGGGCTTTTTTCATTTTACTCTACAGAGTGCGGAACTTATACTAACTTTAAAATCTTTTATGCTCACCTCTCGTGCAAGTAATTGGCATTAGCAAAATAAATCGGTGATTCGATTCCGACGATGAGGCATGACGGAATTCTCTTAGCGTCAGGGTATTGCATGAAGTTGCGGTAGATCTTTGTGCCTGGCACATTCCCTAGAGTGGCTGTGTTGGGTCTCGTTACATGCAACAGGATCTTGAACACTGATATTCCGACCTGCAAGTTCATGCATGAGCAACAGGAGGACGTGACATAAATAGTTGATTGAACTTTTTAGATGCCAAGTTGATTATCACTTACTGCTAGACTGAGACCGCCCTGAACTGAGAAGAAGAGCACACCAAGAAACGCAGTCATGCAAGCCAGGAAATCAAGCTTGTCGACCTTCCATAGGCGGCCCATTGTCCTGAAGTCGATCAGTCCAACCACTGCTGTGATTATGATTCCTGCCAAGATCAAGTTTGGTGTGTAGTAAAAGAGTGGCATGAGGAACAGCAGAGTGACCAAGACTGTTGATGCCAGAACTATATTTGAAACTGCTGTTTTAGATCCGGAATTGTAGTTCACAGCTGAACGAGAAAAGGATCCTGTAAATTAGAAAAGCAGCGTGGAGTTCAGACCTTTACTCACATAATTTCTTCGGATTATGAGATTTTATGCAGCGAGATTTTGGTAAAATATTTACTGGAAATTCCAAAAGAGTGGAGATATCAAAGTGCCAAAATCAAGAATCAACTAGAGGATCACCTGTAGTGACGTAGCATGAACAGCAAGAACCAGCCATGTTCATCAACCCTATAGCCATCATCTCTTTGTTTCCATCAATCTGATATTTCTTCAAGGAAGCAAAAGTTCTTCCAACAGCAATTCCTTCCTGCAGTATCAGTGAACGTGCACATGACCAACAGAATACATAATAAAAGGTGCTAGAATGAACTGTTTTTTTTTTCCTTTCAACAGTTTAAATAATCTTTGGTTTATTTAACTTAGGTGCTGAATTTCATTTGGCACTGTTAAAAATTGTTATCTGAAAGATGGCAATAGATTTTTTGGTTGCAAAAATATTGCTTGGAAGCTGTTTCAGGCGCTAGCATAAGATTCTTTAGTTATTAATAAGAACTCTGGTTCTGTCTAATATTAATAAATAAAAAGGAATCTTATTATTAGCTGCTTCGTTGGAAGCAACAAAGATGAGATGCTTTATTATGCTTACAGTGAGAGACAGTATGCCCGTAACAATGCCTGTTTTTATTGCGAGACCAAGTAGCGGACCCCGGAAGTAAAGCAAATTCGCTGAAGGTGGATTTAACCCCTCATCCAAATGTCCTATCTGTTCACAGGGAGAGCAAGGATTAAATGCTAACATTAGCAGCAACAAAAGCAATAATAACTAGCAAAACAGAGTAACTATACTTACTACTTGTATTCCATGATTCTGAGCTTTGAAAATGAAAACCAACAAGGTTGATGATATCACAGAGGCTAAAGGGGCTGCTGCTGACACCCAGAACAGCTTTGGCTTTCTCAAGCTCTGAGAGAGAAAGAGAGAGAGATAAGATGATGCCAATAGGTCACTTAGAGGACGAGGGCCCAAGAACTACACTTACAATATGCCTTGCAGTTAGCAAGAGGAGCAGAAAGCAAGCACCCATAAGGATAGTTTGCCATTCCCACTGCATTGAATTAAAAGCAAAAGGAAAAAACGGATCACTTAAACGTTAAAAGTGAGTTACACAGTTCCACCAACAAAAAACTCTATAAGACAGCTAATAAAGAACACGCATTGCATTAGAATATATTCTTCCCCTAAAATTTGAAGGAAACAACCTGACACTCTCCCCTTATTATTTTTGGAAAGCATAAACAGCCCTCTATAAAATTTCTGATTCTGCCCCTAAGCTCAGTATGTTCATGAAGGAAACAAGAAAAAAGTAATGTTGGAAGAGAAAGAGCAGAGTCTAAAACATGGGACATAAAATGCAACCGATTGAACCCATTAATAGTAAAATATGAACGGCTCTTAGACCATCAAAATTTTGATAGTATAAAGATCAATTATTTTTACAAAAATGATTTGAACTAAAGCATGATTTATATTAAATTAGTGTTTGTGTGACACATTAAAAGGTTCACATTTTGTTTAAAACATTTTTTAACATGAATGGTAAGAGGTCTGGTTTTTATCCCGTACCTAAGTGGTCTGGTATCTACCAACACACACATATATATATATCTATATATATCGTTAGGATTATAGAGTAGACTATCTTACCTCATCTCTCCGCTTGACGACGGATTGGACGACGGGGACAATGTTCATCTGCGGGGCGAAGTGAACAATTCCAAGCAGGCCCTTGAGCTGTTGAAGGGAAACGATGATGGCTGCCCCTGCCATGAACCCCACTAGTGTTGGCCTCGACAAGAAATCCACTATGAACCCCAGCCTGCACCCATTCCACCAAAAACATCTTTCAATTCTCTCTCTATGTTTCTTTTTTTTGTCCTTCAAAATTAAATGTTTCGACGAGGAAAAAGAAGCCAAGACTCCCAACCCAGGCTGTTTCTACTTGTGAAGAGGGTTGATCCCACGGGAATCAAAATAGAGACTGGCCTTCTACTCAGTCATTGATCAATAGAATTCACATTAAGTCGGGACGATTACTTTAATAATTAAGTGAAAAGGGCAAAACATTAATGTAACGCATAACAAATGGAAGTCCAAATTTTTGAAATCTGGATTTAGATCCCTATGAACAAATCTATTTCTGAGTTTCCATTGGTAAGAGAGATCCTCAAAGTTTACCTTTCCAAAATTGTCGGCACTTTCAGCATGACAAAAAAAGAAGAAAAACCGGTGGAAATTTTGAGCTCTTACAAACTTGAGGTATTTTCACAAGTTTTAAGAAGATGACATGAATTTGAAAATTCAAAGCATCCCCAGCTTCCGACACAAAGACATCTCTCTCTCTCTCTCTTTCTCTTGCCCACCACCCCCAAATAAAACCCTCTCTGCTTCTAGTTTCGGCACTTCGAAAAATTTGCCATACCCAACCTTTTGGTTTGTGCATAAAATAGCTTGTCATTACAAACTTGAAAGACGACGTTACTTTGCTGCAATTCTCCCCAGGCCAAAGTAAAAAGGTCGACTTCGGTAAACGCCTTCTTGATCGGAAAACTGTGATACGATATATATATATATATATATATATATATATATATATATATATATATATATATATATATATATATATATATATATATATATATATATATATATATATATATATATATTTGTAAAAGAAAGACAGCAAGTGAGACCCAACACCAAGCACAAGAACACCATGGAAAAGTTCTGACAGTAGAACGGACAGCAAGGCAAGATTGAGATTTGATTTAGAATCGTCAACTTTGACACTGTATATACATTCTCTTGCTACTTACCCAATACTTATATATATATGGGCCCACCTCGGCTTAGTGCAGTAGTCCCACCATGGCACCCGGAAGGCACAATGCAGGCTCCTGCAAGTGGGGATTTGATCCCTCACTTTTTTTTTTACGTTGAAAGCGACACGAGCACTTTGTTTGAATTTAATTTCATCGAGAACGAATCTATGTTATTTAAGTTATCGAACCGATTTATATATATGTATATAAAGTGCTGCATGTGTGCTTGTCATAAGTGCTCGTCATAAGGCATAATATGCACATATGTGAAGCACATTTGTCTTCCCATGGTAACTTGCTCTACGCTAGTTTTGGAATAAAGCAGTCCTCTGATGTCATGCATGATAATGATAGGCAGATCATGCATCATGAACATGATCATGGGAAAATTACAGAAGATAGAAGCTGCCACTGTTAGCCCAAGAAGGAGGAGAATGTGAATATGGAGTATCATGACCTGAGAAAGCCCAAGGATGCCTGGAAGACGCCGGCAAAGAAGGTGGCGGTGAAGGCCAACTGGAGGAAGAGCAGCGGCTGGTGGGCTGGGGAAACCGCCTCCCTGAGCATGGACCCCATCACCAGTGACGCGATCGACACCGGCCCCACTGCCAGATCCCTGGAGCTTCCCAGCACTGCGTAAATCAATGGTGGCACGAAGCTCGAATCTGCACGCACCCATAAAAACAGCGGTGCCTCATTACTCTAAAGCTGCAATTCCTCTTCATAAATGCAAACTTCGCCTACCTCTCTATCCCCCCCCCCACACACACACACACAGAGAGGCAGGCACACACACACACACGCACACATATTATCTTGGTATAACAGGAACCCAATTTTCATCTCAGCTTTTGGACGCAATATTTACTATATGAACACGCCTCTTTGACGAATATATAAGAAGGAAAGGATGAGTTTGCATGAACTTGATGTGGTTAATGGTTGACACTTGGTACTAAGATGGAGTATGGGCATGTACTAATATGTTCCTCTCAGTGTGTACCTGTCTACTACTCGGAGAAGTAATAACCCGATTCTATGGTTTTGATCCAAGATTTTAATCTTGCTTCTGCTAAATGCTACCTGAGTGAAGAATACGGGAACCCCATGCTTCCTGCTTAAAAAACAAGATTTTAAGGTTTTCGCCTTGGGATCCTCCAAACTTTGGTTTGGGTGTTCAAGAGGAAGAGTGAATCCTGAGATTTTTCCTTTTCCCTTTTAATTTAAGAAAGAGAAGAGGAATCTGTGAGTTTGGCAGTTTAAATGTATTGGTTCTGTTCTTTTTTTGTTTCCTTTTTGGCTTTTCTGAAAGCAACAAAGAAAAGAATTTGTAGGGGTTGCAAGGAGCAGTGGTGTATATGCATGCATGCATGCATGCACAGAGGATCAGTGATCTACTTACAGAGACCAATTATAGGAGGCAAATTTGCAAGCTTCGCGTAGCTGATCCCCTGCAAAAAAAAAAAAGAAACAAAGTGATAAATAAACTCAAACGGGCATTGAAAACAAATCTAGAATGGGAAAAGAAGAACGAATGATCGCAGTGAAGTGGGCCGGTTTCAGTAGTTGACCTGAGGAATTGCCAAGCTAGCAATAGTGAGGCCTGAGACGATATCAGACTTGAAAAGGGAGAGGCTGTAGGTGGGTGCCCATTGAAGGATTGGGAAGAAGTACTGGAGAGCCAGAACCGCCTTCCTCAGCCTGCTCTGGTTCTTGAACTGATGGAAGGGATCATCGGGGAAGAATGTCTCCGAGAAGCCATGCCTCAGCCTCTGGAAGGCCGTCTGGGGAAGGGGGAGGCACACTTTGTGGGGATCTGTTGAGGGTAAAGAGTCTGGCATCGGTACAGGAAAGGCTGCTGCTGCTACTGCTCCGTCAAACACAGGAATGGAGGTGAAATCCTCCACTCTATTGGAGTTACCCACCATTCTCTCTCCCCCCCCTTCTCTTTCTGCCTGAATATTCGAGGCAGAGGCCGAGAAATAGAGAGGGTGAGTGAGAGATGAGAGGCAGGGATGGAGAAGAAGAGGGTGGCGACGAGGAATTTATAGAGAAGGGGTTGAAAAGGCAGGGGACGGTCAAGCCAAGAGCGTTGCAGTGGTTGATTTTAGTGGGAGGGCGTGGTGGCTATAGTTTGAGAATATCTTTTTTTTCCTAATATTTGTATGCCGATTTACTTTCTTACATCACAATAATAATAATAATAATAATAACAACATTATTATTATTATTATTTGCAAAAAAAATACCAGTAATGAAATGAACCAATTAATAGTTGAATATAATACGCATGTCTTAAAAGTGAATAGAAGGTGTCATGCTACCATTTAAATTGAACCATCTTTGCTTGGTTTAGAGATGCTTTTATGCCTGAGGTGGAGTTGGCACAAGAGGTAAGTGTCCATGTCAATTGTCATGCATCTCCATCTACTTAACAAATAAGCGTTTTAGTAGTAAAAGGAATATTTTATTCTACCTCATAGTTGAGAGCCAAAACCCTAACCTTTTCCTTCCAACTTTATGGAGTACTAAGCCTGCTTTGGTGCCGTAATGTCATTGTCATGCTTCAATTTGCATATTAATGTCCTCTCTTTCAACCTTACAAAAACTCAAAATGACATATAAAAACTCCAAACTAAGATTGACTGATCCTATTCATTGCACCCACCTTCTTGTAGTCAGATTTGAACTTTGTTGCTTTTATGAGAGATGCATTGATTTATGATCAGATTTCAAAGAATAACAAGAGTAACAAGGAAAGGATGAATAAGTTAATGGTAACAATCATAAATAAATCGTGAGTAGAGGATATATTCTTTGTTATACAGATGATAGAATGGCTACATAACACTTGGTAGGTCCCACCAACCATTCGAGAGAAAGCAAATTTAAAGGGGCCCACCCACGGCCATGCTCTTCAAGAACGCAACGTGGGGTCCACGTGCTCTCATGGGGCGAGCTTCACTGGATTTCGTCCCAAGCGGACGGTGCAGAAGCAAAGAAGTGTGGCTTCTCCTCACCATTAGTTCCCATGATTATGGTCAAAACTTTTCCCCCACTACTTTGTCACCAACTAAGATTCAAATTAAATAATCTTCAATAACCATGCCTTTTAATATATATATATGAAAAGTTGGTACAATAAGACCACTTTGATAAGAAACAAAACCAGGCCTATTGAAATTAATTATTAAAATATTTTCATTGAAATCTAACCGATCTTAAGAGTTGTTTGGTGAAAAACATATAGTAAATTAGTCGTTCTCCTACTTACATAATGTTTTGTTAATAGTACAAAAATGAATGGCTCCTATAATATCAAAATTTTGGTAGTATAAGGATAATTTTTTTTAACAAAAGAAATTTGAACTAAAACATGATTTATATTCAATCAGTGTTTATAAACACACTAAAAGGTTCATACTTTATTTAAAACATTTTTTAACATGAATTTAAATGGTTTGGAACGTAGGAGTCATTTATATATATATATATATATATATATATATACACACACACATACACATACACAGAAACAAATGATTTCAAGTTAGTATCGAATACTTAGTGCCATTAATACGACCCAGATCACAACTTAATTTGTTCGTTAGGGACGATCCAGTTTAGAGAGATGAAAGGAAGAATTTGGATATGCCTTTACATAAACACTCACCAATTAGGAGTTTCAGAAAAGTGATACCATTATCAACTGTTCTCTACATGTGAAGAGGTCGATGATCGAAAGGGGTGACGATGAAAACAATAACAAACTGTTTACCGAATTTTCTTTAAAGATTTAGGTGAATTCATGAACGTTACGATGTTTTATGAATCTGCCTTAAAGTTTGGAGCACATATACTGAATGGACGTTATTATAACCATTTTCAATTTAGAAGAACAAATAAATTGGATAGTTTTACATCGAAATATCGAGTGCATTCGTATACGTGGGAAAGGAGAGAGAGAATGAGAGGAAAGCAGCTTTCTTAGCAAGCATATATGTACATAAATATTTTTATATCGAATCAGAATAAAAGCGACCGCAAATATTCCAATCATAAAAAAGCTAAAGGGAGAAGAACTTCTACGTCCATCAACTCTCCCGCTTTCACGTACATGCACGCAGAGACAATGTACCGTGGTGCGTTTTGGGTTCGTATTTTCTAAAGCGGCGTCTTTTTTTTTTGCCCCCTTTTCCCATTTTATCTGTGTAAGTGGATTTTCTTTCACTTGTTATCACTTTTTCTATCATTCTATTATGGTCTTTTCTTTTGGGGCAGCACCAGAACATTTTGTCTGCTTTGAGGGCATTTTAGTCATTCTAGGAACCTGAGCACTTTCATTCTGTTTAGGCCCCCGGATTCAATCTCTCACCATTACATAGTAATAAGGCTGCACACAAGCCGAGTCGAGTTGCAGCTGACCAGCTCGACTCAAAAAACTCGAGCTTGAGGTCAACTCGGTAATACATCATCGAGCTCGAGCACGACTCGTTTAACTCACTTCTATTACGCATGTCACGTTCTTTTAACTCCTCAACTCATTTAGTTGCTACTTGTTTAACTACTCTTTTATTACATTTTTAGGATTTATTATGTATTCGAGCTGAGTCAACTTCTCACAAATCGAGCTCGACTCATTCAACATTTTGAGCATACATTTGAACTCGAGCTCAACTCAGTTATAAAGGAGTCGAGTTTTGACAAGCGAGTGCAAGTCGAGCTTGAGCTGCTCGTTGTGCAGCCCTACTTACTTCATCTTAGTGAAGTGCTTGTAAGCTCAGTCATTTTCTTTTTTCTTAGAGTAGTGGGGTCTGAAATCAAGTTTCCTTCTCTTACTGACAATTACTAACAATACAAAGTAGGTAACTAGGGGCAGAGCCAGAAATTTTTCGTCGAATTATAATTTCAAAATTTGAATAGGGGTCAAAATATAGTTTTTCAAAATTTTTATATTAGGGTAAATGAAATCTTTTCTAAATCATATGTGAATTATTTTCTTTCTTCTTAGAAGACTTGAAAGGGGAAATGGCTTTCTCATGAGAAACCATTTGGAAAATGGAAACCCATTTCCGTAGCTTGTTGGAAACCTGTGAGTCGCTTCTATAAGTACATATTAGTGTAATAGAACTAACTTTTCATGATTATAATGTGATCTATGGCGATCTGCCCCACTTAATTTTTCATATATTTAGAGCAAAATGAACTTAGCATATGGTTCATTTCTGCCTTTGTTCCCTGGTTATTTCTCCATATTGCTATTGACCTTGATGGGTCACACATTGGCAGGTGCACGCGTCCACACACACATATTTTACTTGGTTAAAACCAAGACCTCAGTAAAGATCAAAAGGGGAAGTTACGGTTCAAGTATCGATTCTTATTTGAAAAGGCTGCAAAGTAAAAGTAAAATTTTCCCCTTTCAGTTGACAAAGTATTATCCAACGGATCTTCTGCCACATTTTACTGCTGCAGATTGGGAAGTACTTAGTTCAGTTGCATGCAGTGCAGACTTTAGTACCAGCAACGAATGGCTTCAATTGATTGTTTTCTTTCTTTTAATATTGGGTACTTCTTATAACTCTGATTTCCCATTCATGGTGGGTATTGGAACCTAAGTTCACTGTGGGCAAGATCACCTTCAATCCATAAAGGAGCTCCTTAGAGCTCCACATCAATATTCTTCCATCAATAATTGGACAGTTTATCTTCAAAATTATTTCACATCACGTCTTCACTCATTGATTTGTTCCATAGTCACACATACTGTCAACTCTTTTCAAACAGTGAGGTTTTTCTCGAGTATTTTTTTGGTAAAGTTGAAAATCTCAAGAAAATTTTGAAAAAAAAAATCAGCAAATTTTTAAAAAAATACAAAATAGAAAAAACTAAAATAAATGAAACAAAAAAATATAACAATAACTCGATAATACCATAAAAATGATGTTTTAATGAAGATAGAAATGAAGTTAAATCATTTAACTTAAGCTTTAAACTTAGCAAAAATAACATAAAATAATGGATTAAAATGCAAAAAAAACACGAAAAATTCATTGTGGATTTTTCTTAAATAAACCAAAAAAATATGTGCCTTTTTTTGTTTTCGTTTTTATGGGGTCTTATTCGAAAAGACGGGTTTGTTGTGACTGTGGATCATATGAGTCACATACTTGCAGAAGAATGATTACTTACCTGAAGTTTTTTCCGCATCCACTGCTCGAATCTCGAGGCGGATGCCGGCCACTTCGACATTGTTAGGTGCCCACTTGGAAGCAAGAGTTCCATCCACCTGGCCGGGATGTTGAACTTAAAAAGGCGATTTAAGAAATCTTAAGTTGAAAATCCAGAGTTCACCTCATAGACTGATGCTAACCCTATCTTTACTATCGAAAGGAATTGGAGAGGGCCCTACTTAATTTGTTTGTACTCTTTGCTTGGAAGGAACTTTAAACTCAAGATCACAGAAAGAAGGTAGCAAAAACGAATTTCATCTTAGCTGTTCCAGAAAAGTTATTGCCTTCTTGTGGCTTAGAAGAAAAGTGGGAAAGAGATCAGAAAAGACTACATTAGCTATCTGATTGAAGACAATGGAGTGCAACCCATTTCACAATTTTTTGTGCAAATCAAAACTTTATAATATAAATCAGCAGTTTCTTTAGATGTTTTCTTTTCAAGAGTCCAACCATACTGATATGATGTATGGAAATTTACAATCTAATTAATACTCTAGAAGTTGTAATGTCTGTCTATGCTTAGAATGGATCAACTTCAAAGTAGTAGCAGTTCTAGCGGAGCTACATGTAAGCAGATGTGGGCAGTTGCCACAATCCCCACAAAAACTCTTTACTTTCATATTGATACTTTTTACAAATTGCTCATTTGCATATAACACTGCCCTTTAAGGTATGAGGGTTTTCTAATTAATGCTTGTCAGTCCAAAATTCTCAGCTTCGACCATGTTGTATTGTTTGATAATTTTCATACAAAGCATGGTCTCTTATTAAAAAAATCAGTTTTTTTCGATTGAAAACAAAGTAGAATGATATTTCTTTTCAAGTGTCGCTATCATGCTTTGGTGCTTTATTCTTCTAGGCTGTCAAATAGTAGCAAATGAGACACTTGAGTTGAACAATGTATCGTAGGTCCACTAAGCTCAAAGCAAATCAAAACCTTGGTTTGACCTCGGGAATTTTTTTGCCAAAGAAAGCTTTTTACTAAATAAGCATACATGAAAATGGGAAGGATTTGCCATTAAAACGTTTTTGGGCATTCTGGCCAATCTAGACTACTAGTTAGGGCATATAATCACAGCTTTCGTGTATGATTATCTTCAGTAACTGCCGATATGCGACCTTCAAACCTGTTTTGAAACTCAGAAAATCAGGAAAAAACATCACAAGACTATCTTTGATGAAAGTAAAAGTTCAACCTTTGATTTTTAATTTTCTGGTGAGCTCGTGAAAGTCTGATCGTCAGTTTGACTCCCGTGGACGTTGCTCCCTTGAACTACCAAAGGTGGATGCACTATACTTTGGTGTCCCGCCTTACCACCCAGGTCCTGGCTAACCCTGTCTTTGATTCGTGGCATGTGATTGGCTTGACCAACACTGATGCAGCCACAGTGAGAAAACTTTTACAGCTTCGTTCTGTTGGGACTTCTCTTATTATATGCCTTTTTTCATCCCTCATGCGTGGTACTGGAGGAAAAATTAAGATTAGAAAAAAAATATTTTGGTAAGAAAAAATGAGATCAATACTGCATAGACTGGGAAGAAGAGCCTCCAGTAGTGTAATTGCTTTTTTGGCTTGTGGCCGACCTGATAAAGTGTGAAGACTGGTTAAAAGTACAACCAACAAGAGAAGCAATTAGACAACAAAATAGTACTTTAGATTAATCATGTCAAGTTCCTTCTTTTTGAATATTTTTGGTGTCACGCTGCCAAGTTAGATTGAACATAGATGTTTTGAAATTCAAAGCTGGTTGGCAGCCTTGACAAGTATGAAACTTATGACACCAATAGCTTGGATAACATTATTAAATAAATGGGGCCTGGAATGTTTGCACTAAGCCTCACTCAAAAACTCTTGCCCCACTTGCACCCAAAGATATTTTTTGTCTGTTGATCATAAAGATCCAGATCTGAGATCTAAATCTAGAGAAAAACTAGAAAAATATATTCTTGGCCTGCATGGATTGCGAAGATGTTGGTTAAATGAAAGCTTCACAGTTGTTTGATTGTGGAGTCACATTGGTGCATGACTAATATAACACGAGGAAAGCAAGCCTTGGATCACATGAGACTTAGTATTAAGCCCATGCCTACTTTGGCTTGTGGAGATGCTAGTATTTCTCTGCTTATTGCTCTCTATTTTCTACAATCTCGATCTCTCATTGATTGGAGATATGCATGGCCCCCAATTTTTCCTGTTTCAAACGAAGCTGCAGTATTAGTTATCGAATAAGATATGCATTCGCGACCAAGTCTAACCAGTTATTTCAGGTGAGCAAGATGTTAACAACCCACTACCCGAAAGAGAGGCCCTATGGCCTCCTCATTCCCCCTGCCTCTGGAATCTTGTGCTGCATCGGCTTTAGTCCAACCCTTTGTCAGTTATTGACTATATAACTTGATTTCGTCGCTAGTTCCCTCTCGATTATCTTTTGACTCTTCATGAATCGGCGTTTTCATACATAACTGTGTGCTTGTGACATTTTCAAGCTTTGATGATGTGGGTTTGTTTTGAAGGTCAACTATGCAGATTTTTGTAGTTGACCACCGAAACCTGAAAGATTTTCCCGCCAGGAAATGTTGACTGTGCTTGACCCAGATCATGGTGGGCCAAGTTAGTGAGGTTGACAATCTTTGACTAGGATCCTGGTGGACATACTCATCAACCATATGTGTGTCCCTATTGATATTTCAGTGGGCCTTCCTATCGGCTTGTGGTCTTCTTATCTATCATGAACCTGGATAGCCCAAGTAGAAAACAAAGAGATCTTAGAATATGGGCATTTATATGCAGTCTACTAGTTTTAGTGTCAATTTGGGAAATTAAATATATATGGATGTTAGCATGATGTATTTAATGTTTGCTTCAACATATCAGGAAGTAAAGATTTTGAGGGATCGTGAGTAACTCTAATCCAACTTATTATAATCTTATAAGATTTAATTAACATAATAGAGTTCTTAAGTTGTTAAAGAAAAAAGAATGTGAAGGGCGCCAATTTGTTGAAGACACAGGATCAACTCCCAAACTTTCCATATATTTTGGTGCCTGAGCTTTAATAGCTGTTTTCTGAACCAAGCAGTAAGGCTGCACAAGGGCCAAGTCCAGTTCAAACTCGACTTGGCTCAAAAAACTCGAGCTTGTGCTCGGTCGAACTTGAATCAAGCTCCATAGAACAGGCTCGAGCTCGACTTGCTTAACTCATTTAACTCATTTCTGTTGAGCGGACTTGTTTCTTTTAGTTTGTTTAATTCGTCAACTCATTTAACCAATTCAACTATGATGAACCTGTTTTAAGCAGCCGAGTTGAGCTGAATTTAAACGAGTTGAGTTCTTACAACTCAAACTCCACTCATTTAACATTTCAAGTATAAATTTAAACTCGAGTTCGACTCATTGAGCTCGAGTCGAGTTTCTAACAACGAGTTTGAGTCGAGCCCGAGTTGGGTGCACTCATTGTGGAAGTAGGATCCTGGTAGAAACAATTTTGGAAGTTCTCTGTAACGTGTGAAAACAAGTTAACGTTCAAAGTGAGTACTTACAGTTAGTTACTTCCATTTATAGTTCTCTGCAACAGGCTCAAGCTAGCATCTCTGCATGTAGGCTTAGGGTGTAATGATCAGTACCAACGCAACAACCAGGTCAAAAAGCTTTTCTTCTGGTTCAAGCATATTCCATGATGCTTAGCTTGTGTTACACATCGATCCCTAAACAGAAAGCAGAATTCTGCCTTAGCAGGATTTTTAACCCACAGACTCAATTCTTTAGTACAAT
Organism: Nymphaea thermarum; assembly: GCA_011799765.1. Lineage (NCBI taxonomy): Eukaryota > Viridiplantae > Streptophyta > Magnoliopsida > Nymphaeales > Nymphaeaceae > Nymphaea > Nymphaea thermarum. The sequence continues at coordinate 58,165 of JAANDH010000974.1, forward strand.
CTTTTCCTCATTATAAGGATAACTAATAACAACAGGAGCTTTCATAATCGGAGAAAAGCCTACGGTTTTCTAGGGAAGCCGAACAGCAGGCTAAACAAGAAAGGTTCCTAGGGCATCCACAATCTTTTCAGGCCTCCTCCCCTTTTGTTTCTTTGCAGGAACATGAGCTCTTTTGAGAAAGATTGAAGATCACGAAAAATAGAGGTGGGTGGTTAGCGCTAGACAACAAACCCTAGCATATGAGGTATATACCAAGGATATTACTCCTAAGATGGCCAACTTTACTTATTGCTTATTCGAAATTTCTAGGAACCATTGGAATTGCTCCCAGTTGGGGAGTTTTGGTTGGTGCACTACCATGCAGCGTATGGCTGGTAGGCACCTCGGGTCAATGTGTGTAGGGTCTGTTTTTAGATTGAATCATGGCTTTTGTGGCCATTGATCTTTTGCTTTCTCATGGAGGAGAGAGAAAAAAGCTTGAGGGAGAGAGAGAGAGTGCACCACTCTTAAACCCTAAAATGCTCTCAAAAAGTTTGTGGGTAGGACCCAGTTGGGGTCGGTACGAAAGTGGGATGGGTCCCGTCATGGGGTGTGAGCCCTACGATTGAGTGGATCCAGGTCCCATGCTGGTGGGCTAGGGTTTGAGTGGTGAACCCACTGAAGCCGAAAGATGTGAATATATTTTTTTCTCCCTTGGTTGGGGGTGGAGAGCACGCTGCAATGCTGTAACATGCAGGACCGTGGACATGGAGACCAACTTTTGGATGGGTTTCAGGTCAAGGCTGCCGCAGTAGTGTTTGACTGCTGCCGGCACCGAGGATCAAGGTTGGATTCTTGTTTGAGGCCCAGTATATTGATGATTTGGTCTCATACAAAGAAATTTTGGACTTTCAAGTTGGAAACTAAAGGTGGTGTTTGACGGCCTTGGATTTGAGATCCTTGAGATTTGAGATTTGAAAACCGTGGATTTAATATCAAACATTCCCCCCTCCAATCTTAAAGTCGATGTTTTCTCAATGCAAACAGACGAAGTAAGGATCTTAAGAGCAGACATTGGATCCTTAGTTTGATGAACCATGGCTAAGCATTTTCCATTTAGTTAGATGGTCTTCCCTCTTCCTCCTTCCTCTTTTAAGTGGTAGATTCCTTCGAGATATTTAAAGTAGCTCACAAGATGCTCAAGAAGGCCAAGAATTCAATATTATGCAATGTACTTATCTTAACAGCATGCATCCAAGAAGCATTTCATACTCACGTACACATAAAGGGCAGAAAGAGAGAGAGAGAGAGAGTTTCTCAAGTTGGACAGTTTGCCTCTTGTGATTTATAATATAATGTGAAGATTTAGCTTATCTCCTCCATCCTTTAATTTGGGGAAGATGTTCCAAGTACAAGTTCCGCGAATATAAAAATGCCATCCTGCAATTATATGTATCGGACATCCATCATGCTACTGTTTACATTTAATCTGCATGGTTGTTTAGAAGAAGAAATTGATTTCACAACATTGTTTGTAAGAACAAGAAAGGATCTTTGTGTCTCCAAAATCTTTTCCATCCATTCTTTGCCTCCTTTTTGTTTTGGAAGAATAAGGCCTTCGCTTTGTAGCTTCTTTCTGAGACGGCAGAAGTCTGGAAAAAGAACTCTCAGCTTCTCATCAAGATACCTGTGGCAGATTATATATATATATATATATATATATATATATATATATATATATATATATATATATATATATATATATATATATATATATATATATATATATATATATATATATATAATGGTTCAATTCTGCCAAATCCTAGATATCTTCTCATCATTATATTGACATTAGTCACGGCTTAGTGTAGGTTTTTCACCAATAAATTTTTAAATTTTAATCATCTGGCAACTAGTCTATATCCGACAACATTGATCTTCACACACACACACACACACACACACACATATATATATATATATATATATATATATATATATATATATATATATATATATATATATATATAGCGAGAAATGATGAGGATTGAAAGCGAATTCAATCCAATGAAACACGTCTAAGAGCAACGGACCTAAAGCATACAACAAATCAGAAGCAGAAATGGTGAGTCAAAGTAGAGATAAGATAAGGGTACCAAAAAGCCTTAACGATGGATGTAACACCCGTCAAGAGATTGAAAAGGAAAACTTGAAAATTATACCCCCGTCTTCTAAAGAAAACATTATTTTTCATCATCCAAACATACCATCAGAAACGAATGAAATTCATTCTCAATTCTAATGAATTGGAACTTATTCATTTTCATTAATCTGAAAAAACAATTCATTTTCTAACAATAACTCCATTTAACTACTATAATAACTATAACTTGTTGGCAATGGAATTTCTTTAGATAAAAGCATTTTTTCTCTAAACATTGCTAAACCCTCCAAAGGAAACGCCATGAACCTCCTATGGACCAAAGACGAGGTCAAGCACAAAAGATCCTACTCGGACACCGAGGGTGAAGGATGCTTCCATTATGCATGAAAAGGTTATTGTTCTTCACCACACTCCTAAAATAAGTGAAATGAGTTTTCTTCAGCCTTGTCGCACATACATGGGCTTACCAAAGAAAAAGACCAACAAGTTGACTTGGGTTTAGACCTCGAGTGACCCTGTGAGAGTCTCTTATGCCCAGTGGGCAGTTACGCTTAGGCATTGGGCCGGGCTACAGGTCTTTTATATATATATAATACATAAATATATTTAATGATAATTTAATATATGTCATTATAAAAATAAAAATAATATTAATAAATGTATCGAACCGAATCAAGCTCCATCAAGCCAGCTCGATAAGTTATCGGGCCGGCCCAGTATGCTTTTTTCGGACCCAAACATGGGCCCAATCTGGGCAGGCACCAGGTACCAGTTCCTATGCCTATCCTTAGTCGAGAGTTTGAGTTCTTCGTGAGTTCTTCGTTCACAAAGGATGGGAGGGGCAATTCAGAGTAACAGAGAAAGAAAAACAAACACAATGTTTATAGTGGTTCACAAGGCCTACATCCACGACAGAGGCACAAGGAAAGAGATATTATTGATCTTGATGATTACAACGGATATGACTTGTGGCTAAATATAACCTTCAATTCTACATTTTTCAAATGGATCTACAAATAAGCTGATTAGGGGTTGAGGGTCGGTATGTTGCATGCATGCAGATTAGTTGTGACTTTGAGCCGGAGCTACATATGGGCTGGTGTGGGCAATTGCCCGCACTAGCTCTTCGTTGTTTATATTAATATTTTCAATAGTTGTTCTATTATATACATAGTGCCCCTCTCAGTATAGAAATCTTTGAATGAGTGCTCTTCCAGAAATTTTTTTTTCAGACTCCATCACTGTTGTGATCTACTTACAAAGTCCAATTGTAGGAGGCAAATTTGCAAGCTTCTCATAGCTAATCCCCTGTAAAATAAAAGGAAAATGATAAATAACGGCATTAAAAACAAACCTAGAATGGAAAAGAAAAACGAATGATCACAAGTGGACGGCCCTGCAAAATAAAAGGAAAATGATATATAACAGGCATCATAATCCCCATGCACGCATATATTCGCTGCAACATACCTTTCAACCCCTGCAAATTCTTTTCTTTGTTTCTTTCAGAAAAGCCCAAAAAGAGAAAGAACGGCATCAACACATTTAAACTTCCAAAAAAATTCCTCCTCGAGCTTATGAGGCCATGATGGAAAAATTAGTGTGTTCAGCCCACATTAAAGGTTGTCAAAAGTTGGCTAAGGGGCGTAGTATAGCTGGTTAGGTAGGCGGCACATAGATGGTTTACCAAGTACCAACGGTTGGATTCCCATGAGTTCTACTCCCCTATTCAATGAAAGGTATATGGTACCCCACTTGGCTAAGGGGCGTAGTATAGCTGGTTAGGTAGGCGGCACATAGATGGTTTACCAAGTACCAACGGTTGGATTCCCATGAGTTCTACTCCCCTATTCAATGAAAGGTATATGGTACCCCACCTCCAACACAGTCTCTGTTCGATTCCCATGAGTTCTACTCCCCTATTCAATGAAGGGTATATGGTACCCCACCTCCAACACAGTCTCTGTTCAATTTGAAAGGTTGTGAAAGTTATTGATTTAAAGATGATGGATGATGAAACACACCAACCACCCATTACCACTTGGATTGTTTACTTATATAATGGAAGAAGAAAAGTGAAAGTTCCACACTGAACCTGATTTGAACGGCCAAGTTTTTTCTCATAATGCAAGCTGTATTCATTTTTACATTCTTAAAAGGGCACATCTGAACATGAAAGTAGTCCGTACTTTTAGCATATTATAATTCCATAAGCAGAGAGCTAGAGATCTATCAGAAAACATTCCAAACTTCTAGATATGCCGCTTTTGCCAACCTATACATATATACGTGTACATGTTTTGGCGAGAAAGAGACAGAGATGCTAGGGTACTGGTTCTAGAGTACTTCCATACATGACTGAAATCATAGCTGGAGGTTTTACAATTATAACGAGAATATATATATATATATATATATATATATATATATATATATATATATATATATATATATGTTTTATTTGGCAGAAAAAATGTTTTAGGTAATGTACATTTGAATATAAAACGTCCATTTTAAAGGCTTAAAAATTGGTGCACTCGGGGAAATGAAAATAAACTTGCTTTTAAGTGACCCCATGAAAGCCATTTTGATCTGGCCTCTCACAATGAATCTAGTAAATATATATGTTTGTGTGTATATATTTAATTGTTGGAATCCTCCGGCCATCTGTTGCATCGGACTTCATATGTGACCGGAAATCCCTTTATTTCCCCTACCTTCGGGCGCCGATCTCATGTCGAGAGCAGCTCCTTGGTCATCAAATGCCTCCGACTTGGAGGAATCGGTCAACTGGGGGGCTACCCTTGACTTCACTCACCTATTTCTCTAAGACCCATTCCTAAAGGACAGAAGAAGCTTCACGACAAGAATGAATAAGGGAGTACTGAACATACTCATCTTAAGCATCAATGATGACAATGGTGTACCATTCAACTTAAATGTTGCACTCCAACACCTTAAAGATGTAAAAAACATAGCACTCATAGGAATCAAATTAGAGATCTACCTTCCTACAAGCCCCTAACAGTGTACCCTTAAAGGCAATCTTTGAGACGATTTCATACAATAGTAATATATTGTTCCCATTAGCAAACAGCCCCAACTTACCAAGAAAAGAAAAGAAACAATATGCTAAATAATTAAAGATGGTAGCCTAGAAAAGAAGAAAGCCCTAGTATGCCGTAAAAGAAAGTACATTTTATCAGTAAAAGAAAGTACATTAGTTCATTTTAATCTTAAATAAGAATATCTTATACGTGTTTCCCCTCGTTTTAGTGTAAATAAGGATTAAAATTGGCGGATGAAACCGCAAATCTCATTATTCCTCGTAAATGAACCAACTTTTCATGGCCATATATAGCTTATCGTGACCTGCACTCACTTAAACTTCCATATATTTAAGAGCAAAACTAACTTACATTTCACTAAATTAAACTAAGACCTCAGTAAAGAACACAAAGGGGAGTAACGGTTCAAGTATTGATTCTAATTTCAAAAGGCTGCAAAGTACAAAGTAAACATTTCCCCCTTTAGTTGACAAATTATTCAAGAGATCTGCTACCACATTTTACGGCCACAGATTGGGAAGTACTTAGTTGAGTTGGATGCATCATCATGGGCCTGACTTTAGTATCGGCAATCAATGGCTTCAATTGATTGTTTCTTTCTTTTGATATTTGGGTACTTTCTGTATCAACTCTGATTTCACACTCATGCTGCGTACTGGAACCTAATTTCACTGTGCAAAAGATTGCCTTCAATCCTTTAAAGGTGCTCCTTTATAGCTCCCCATTAGTCTCTTCCATCAATATTTTGGGAGTTTATCTTCAAAATTATTCCACATTGTTCACTGGTTTTGATCACATGGGTACTTAGCATGGAAATGCACATGTCAGTAAAGGCTTTTTCTTTTTAAGTGGGTCCAGCATGCATGCAAATCACGACTCGAGCTAGAAAATTTTGGTTGAGGGGCACTAACCGGCCTTTGGCTTACTAAAATGGGTGTTTGCGGGGCACTGACTTAGATCTGGTGTGAACACCGCATGTGGTTAGACCCATGTCCAACTTATTCACAATAAAAGATTTCAAGGGTTGGCATGGACATGCAGAGGCCACCACCAATCGCACAACAGCTCCACTACTGATGGAAACGACTACTTATCTGAAGTTTTCCCTTTTCCGTGTCCGCTGCTCGAAAATGTGAGAGAGTACTTGCTGGCGACTTCGCCCAAGTACCACTTGGCAACAAGAGTTCCATCCGCCTGGCTAGGAAAGATTCGACTTAAAGACCTTTAAGTTGAAGAAGAAGATCAAGAGTTCATGACCTGATAGGCTAATGCCTAACCCTATCTTGACTTTCAAAAGGAACTGTGAGGGACCTACTTAATTTGTTTGTATCTCTTTGCTCGGGAAGCAATTTCAAACTGAAGATCACAGAAAGGAGGCAACAAAAACGAATTTCATCCCTTACAGTTGTTGACTTCTCGTGGCTTGGAAGAAAAGAAGGTAGGAAAGATATCAGAAAAGATTGCATTAGCTGTCTGGTTGAGGACCAACGGATGCAACCCATTTGCACTTGAACTTTAGAAATCAGCAGTTTCTTTAGATATTCTTTTCAAGAGTCTAACCATACGAATGTGATGTGATGTATGGAAACTTTGCAATCTAACTAATGTTCTCAAATTGGTAGAAGTTGTAATGTTTGTCTCTCTCGCTTTCTGGGTGGGACTTACACAACTAGAGTGATTTCATTCACATCAAGGGATTCAGTAGCTGGTTGGATTGAACAGTGGAAGAAGGCCACTCCCCAGTTCGATTCCTGTGAGCGTCAACCCCTTACGGAAGCCGACTCAAACTATACATACGTACGCACACACACGCAAATTTGTTGGTGGCTTATCTTCCATCTTATATGCGAGGCCTTATTGAACATGTTCATAGCAACTATCTTCACGGATCCTGTTGTTTTGTTCAACCTGCGTAATTAATTTGGAGGTTCATTTGTTCTAAGTTTTGCAATGTATTTTATACACTTCAGGCGATCTTATTCAGCAGTTTCAAGAAATGGCAATAAGCAACTGTTGAATGAAATTAAGTTGGTGCTTCAAATGTTGGGAATGCCTTTCTGCAGTCCATGAGAGCATGTATCACCATCGTCTGATACTTGTGTTAATTTTGAGCTAGCAGTTGAAGATGAATCATTTGGCAATTAGTAAATGCCTGGTGCTTGCGGAACAGTTAATTGCTCTGGAATAGCCTTTGCCTGGCAGAAGAAAATTAATTGATCAAATTAAATAGTTGCAAATTTCATTCATAGTCACAAGTATTGGTTTCATGTTTGAAAGGCAAGGTTTTTCTGGCAGAGTTGTTTTTTCAGCAAAGTTTAGAATAATTTTAAAAAATCCTAAAAACAAAAAAATGAAAACTTGAAAATAAAAATCCGATAACTAAAATATATAAAAAACAAAAATACAAAAAGTGTGTTTTTTTTATTTATATGTTTCTAAAACGTGTTTTATGTGACATATAGAACAAACTTGTTTTTTTTTTTCCTTTCTGCATTACTCCTTTTCCTTTCTAGAAAGGTGCTGTGGGGAAACTTTTAGTTTAGTTAGATAGATCTTGTGAAAAGCAAAGATGAAGGGTAGGCTGTCAACAAAGTTCGGATTCTACCAAACTTGCAATCTCCTGATGCAGACATCTGCGACCAGCGCTATCCATAATCCGCAATCTGCACACTCTATCAAAGAATCATCTCTCTCTCTCTCTCTCTCTCTCTCTCTCTCTCTCTCTCTCTCTCTCTCTCTCTCTCTCTGGTTTCTGGTTTGTGATATCTGAAGAACAGTTGTTCGGTCCAGGACAGAATTGCAGTGATCTAGGTGGAGAATATTGACCTCAAATATTGCGTTGATTTTGATTCATGGGCACTTTCTTGGTGAGCAGGAGAGACCCACCACCCACTCGAAGGCTGAAGCTAAATCACTTGTCTCTATAAGGTGGATGAAATTTTGTTTTTTATAATGATTATAAAATTTTTGAAGTGAATATAGTGATTATTTGGTTGTTGGATATATATTATCAAATTTGTTTACTTGAATTTCGGTTTGAATATAATGTTATATTGCATCGGAACCATTGAAATCCCTCTTAAAACCCAAAGAGGTTCACGAGAAAATCCCTTCTAAAAAAACATCAGACAGGACAGACAGAAGAAACAAACATTGGACAGGATGAACATTGTGTTTTGTTCTTAAAATCATCAAATGGTGGACAAAGAACACCATTGTCCATGAAGACAGGACAGTAGTGTAATGGACATGATGTCATGGATGTTCTGTCTTAATGGATGTTCTGTCTTAATGAACAGCAATCAAACGACCTCTTAAGTAAGAGGTATAAGGCCTGTTTTTTGTACTACTTCTGATTTTTTTTGAGCCCGATGTTATGGTTCTTTCTCAGTTTGACTTATTTTGATTGAATGAATGATGGTACAGGACGACCATACATATCCATTATGCATTTTTGCATTAACATAAAGAAACAAGAAGGAAAGGACTCGGAATTGTGAATTTGAAAGAAAGGACTCGGAATTGTGAATTTTAAACAATAGGATCAAAATGAAGAAATTAGACAAATAATAATGAGGAGAAATAAGAAAAGCAGAAGGCTGCGCTCCTTTTGTTTTAACTTTCGATGTGGCCCTTCAATGCATGTAATCTCTATAGCCCAAAGCCTCAATATTGAGAAACTTATTTACAATACATTAAAATGAATTAGATATTTATTCATAAGATTTTAACGGACAAGAATCCATTTTGCCAAGGATCAGAACACGAGGGTAATGATAAATCGAAAGTTAAATAAAAAAAAAAACATGTGTAATATAAGATGAAGACACAGAAGATCTGGTTAAACCTCTTTCAACCTTTGGACGCGGTGAAATTTTTATAAAAGGATTGAAGAAGTCTGGCCCCTTCCCAGCTTTATTCAGTTGAATCCTGTTTCATAGAGTTTCTTAAGGATATAGGGGTGAACATTCACAGTTTATTAAATGATATTTTGATAGATATGTCATTCTGGTGGGTAAGAAGTGCATTTCATCTTACTACATCTGATATTGATATCAGACATGTTTTTGGTGCCTTAATATGACCCTCCCTTGCTTTCAGTGCTTTAATGTGGAAGTAGTTAATATTTATAAAATTTTTAAAAATTTCTTTTTGGCCCCTGTTAAAATTTTGAAATTATAGTTTGACCCCTACAACAAAAAAACTCTAGCTCCGCCCTTGAGTTTCGCTATGCTTCAATTTACATGTCAGTGTCCACCCACAACTGCAAGGAATATAAGTAAATGTAGAATGCCTGGAGTGTGTGGATACTTGTTAATATAGTATTCTTACTATGTTTCAACTTACATATCAGTGTGCATGCACAACTGAACGGAGTATAAGTAAATAAAGAATGCTTGGAGCCTTGGAGTGCGCAAATCCTAGCAAGGTGATGAGAGAATAACAATGATGGCATCATAGTTACAAAAAACTTTCTTGGGCTTTAAGTGGCGAAGTTTTTCTTAGTTGTAATACCACTAGCTTAAAAACAAGAAAAATATCGAAAATTTTTAAAAATTAAGAAAAAAACAGAAAATGAAGGACAAATAAAATAAGTGAGAAACTAATAACACAAATATTAAAAAATAAGTAGATTTCAACAAATAAAAATTAAAAAACGAAAAAAAAATCGTTTGGCTTTAAAAAAATATGAAAAAATGAATAAACTGGAAACAAGGCAGGAATGCCAAAAAACGTGTTTTTTCTTTTTTTTTTTTCATTTTAACGTTTTTTCTCAATACAACAGTGTTTTTTAAGCTTGAAATCACAAATTTATTAATAAGTAGGTGGGCTCAAGATTATTGCCACAAACTGCAGTGGCGGAGCTATGTGTGGGCTGGCGTGGGCCACTGCCCACGCCAGCCCATGAAAACTCCCCTTGAAATCTCCTTGAAAAGGAGCTCCACTCAGGTTCAACGGCATGGGTTGCGCATGCCAGACTTGGGTCGAGCCCCACAACAAGTCTAGACTCTAGAGTCCCACAACGAATAGCAGCTCCGGCCTCTAGTCGTCTATTAGGGCAGTTACTAAAAGCATCCTTTCCCTCTGTTGTGGTTGTCGTCGCTCCATCTCCAGCGTCGCTCAGTATGGCTCTCTCCCTCTTCTTTTCTTCTTACGACAATTTTGATTTTGGCGTTTCTATTTAAACTTTTTGCTTATTGTTTTGGGAGTTTAATTTGCACCTTTTATTACTAATTTTGGGGTTTGTGGGCACCTGCAAACGGGGATTTGAATCTGGCTAACTTCATAGGTTTATTGGTAGGTTTCTGTGCCAAGAAATTACATTGGTTTAGTACATGTCTAATGGCTAGATAGGTGGATCTTCCATGAAAATGATAACCCAAAACTTGACTGTAAAAAATTGCACTTTGTGATGGCGTAACAACAGAAATATAGTTCATTTTGAAATATCTAAATTGTCCATTTTTTCTTAAAATTGGCTGAAGTGTCCCTTACATTAGGTTGGTATCCCACAGTAATGGACATAGTTTATCTTTAGTATCTAAGCAAAATTTTTTCACAGAGTGCCCTACAGCCAAAAATTTCTGGCTCCGCCACTGCCTCAAAGGTTGGTTCAAATTTATTTTTCTCAATCATATGTTTCATGTCAGCTAACATATTAAAGCAATGTTATCAGAATGGGCTGAAATCAGGCTAAATTGCGCGATTCGAATGGAATACTGATGGCAAACCAATTCGATGGCAAACGTGCGGATGATGTGTTGGACAATGAAAACTGCATGAAAGGCAACATGAAGTGTTATAACATTTATCATGCAAAATCTATGAAAAGAGAGAGAGAGGGAGAGAGAGCCGATAAAATGAAAATATATAGCAAAATTTGAGGACAAGAAGTCCCCTAAGTACATAAGCAAACCGCAGAGAGAGAGGGAGAGAGAGGCGAAGACGTGTGTCCAAATACAACAAACTCTCTTTTGTCAACTGAGTCTTGTCAACTAAGGAGGCGTAGATCAAGTGGCGGCGAAGCAGTTTACATTGAACTTGAGGTTCAAGTCCCATGACCACTGTCATGATTTGGTGTGTTATTACTTTCGACTACAAACCTATAGCGCGACATTCAAGTTGAAGGATATACCTAAGGATGGGCATTATGTCAACCTAATGGGCCGGTCAAAACTTTCTGGTCCTAGATAGCTTGAGCTGACCCTGCCGGATGTAATAGGCTCAACAGGGGCTTGTTGGCGCCTGATAAGGTGGCAAGAGGCACTCTATTTTTTTTTTTTTTTTAATTTAAGTTCTGGTTGAATACAAGTACATCAAGTCACCCTAGGGGATTTCCTGGGCACCTTTTCTAATCAACAATCAATACAGAACTAAAAAGAACCCATCGAAGCAAGAGCTCTCCCATTAAAGGATGTTAAACAGTTAAAGAATGAGACTTATCATTAAAGAATGTTAAAAAAGTTTAGTCCTGTGCAGTTTCTTTTGTATAAAGGGATGTACTCGTAAGCTTTCGTTATTTCTCTTTTAAACAAGCTTTTTTTTTATTGAAATACAATTTTTTTTTCAAGGCTGGGCTAGGTACCAGGCAGTGGGCTTGGCCTGCCACAGTGGCACCCGATAAACCTTGGGCCTATTACTGGGTCCACTTAGGCTCAGAAGCAGGCCAGAACCTTGGAGACATAAGAGTTTAATCTTAAGGGATTTATGAATGTATTATTAGAGATCGCATAATCGAACAGCACCACGTTCTTGGTTCAAGTATGATTCCATCCAATGTGTGGTAATTGAATCAAGAAATAACAACTGTTTTCATTCTGGACATGCTAGATCATGAATCAAGGTTTGAGGGATGAATTTCATTTTCATAATCACATCATTCATGTTTCTCGGAACAAGATCACGCAATGGTGTTTTAAGAATTCAATATTCTTCTTACCAAATGCCCTCTAAGAGGTTTTACGCAGATCCTAATAGTTATCGCAGATCAAGACAAGCATCCACCTCTTGGGTCAGGCGGTCCTGAGCAACCAAGAACAGCAAACATTTGTTTTCGTGATTAAGAATCAAAAAGTCCAACTCGCTAGCGTCGTGAGGCAAGCAATAAAACTTGAGCTTTAACTTAAGCAACGTCTTCACAATTCGCAAGACGTTCATCGAAAATTTTGAAAATGAAAACTCGTGATTTGCGTGGAGCAGATGTAGTTTCTTTTACCTTTTCCTGACTGAGGGTGATTGAAGAAACAACTTGCAATTGTTTCCATCCCTGGTGCATATGTAGTTCAATTCCAGCAAAGTGAAAGGAGAGAATGAAAAACCTGACGAACTCTGTTAAAACCAAAACAAAAGAAACTAGGACTAATCACCTGGACAAAGTTGGATCAAAATTTTGGGGTATTTGGTTGCAGATCATGTAACTTGCGCTTGGATAATTTATCTCTGTTTTGAAGCCAAAATTAATATAATCCCCTTTCTTATGGGATGAAGAATTTCAGGCTTAGGACGAGAAGTTTACCCATGTTCGTTAACGGGGATAATCGGTCATGAGAAAATGGGGAATATTTGTATACCAGTATAACTTCTTCAGATCAAACACGCTAAGGTCCATCCAGTTCCTAGCACGTCCAATTGTTGGGTTGGGCGGTTGACAAGGGATGCCATTCAGATCGAATGAGGGTCAGACAGCTACTACCATCTCGAAAAATGAAGAAGGTGGCCATCCCAGTATATAGGAGGACTGGACTTAAAATCTTTAAGGTTGCGTTTGATTCTGACGGATCGATCTCCATGATAGCTGAAATCCACAGTTTTAACAAACTGTAGATTTCTGAACAACCCCCGACATGGAGATCACCACAGATCTGAGATCCATGGTAATCAAACACGACCAATAAAAATGTCACACACATACACCTCCAGAGCGAGACTTAGTCATGCTCCCTGTCGCACAAAATCACAACGGCCAGGTTCCTGATCACCTAAGATGCTGGGCATCAGCTTGATCATCCTGCTGTGTAGTTGAACTGGCACATCAATCTCATGGCAGACAATTGAACAAGTCGAAGTTTTCCTTTCTCTCTCTATGCCAATACTAATCTCTTCTGTTTCGAAACAGCTGCAAATTGGTTGGCCCGAGAAGACAGATAATCTTCAAGTTCCTGCTGTCCATTAAAGGAGCACAATCAGTTTCAGCCTTTCACAAATGGACGCCACCAACTCCTTGGGCTTTGAACTAGTGGCATTCCATGAAGTGAGTAGGAAGTGTTTGTATATCAACACTAACACAAAGGAGCTACATGTTTCAGTTTTACAGGTGGAAACTGCAACCTAGATCGAAAGACATTGCTGCTCGTTTAGCGGTGTAAAGTCATGTAACTCCTCCACTACAGAATGGCTTCACACAGAGGTAGATGGTCATGGGATCGAGCCAGCAGCCACAGACCCCACTACACCACACTCATACTGGACAAAGGCAATTCTGAGCCGTGGCAAGCATGTGTGATAAACTGGTTGCTAAAATTTAGGGTTAAACAAGCTTCGAATATGAAACCTTCTAGTCCATGGCAGGGCACATTATGTTGATCCACTCTGTTCTTGTGGCCTTTCCCCTCCACTGGTTACTAGTTGGTGTTTTTCATGTGGGCAGTCTGTCAGAATCCCAGGGTCTTATGCTGGCTGACTACAGTTTAGTGAGGAAGATGTCGCAGAGGGTCGCTAGCCTCTTTTGGAAGGGTAGCATGCTTGGAAGGGAAATTTGAGCAGGCAGTGACATGATGGAGCACAACAAAAAGAAGAATGTGGACACCGGTGGCAGTTTTTTGTTTCAAATGATATTGCAAACTCTGTTGAGCTGATTATCTAATTTAAGGGGAGGGATTCAGTTGCTGTGCTTAATAGTGCCTCAGAAGGTAGAAACTGTCACTTTTTTGCAGAATGTGAATATCAAATCTGAGATGAGCAGATTGCAGAGGATTCTTCTACTGACAAAATTCACAGCCTCCAGGCTTTCTTAAGCAGCTGACAAGGGAGATTTTAAGTGGAAGGACAAACCTTCTACATTGATGGCTACCCAATGGATTGTACACTCTGTGAACCGCTAGGGATTGTGATAGATTTCATTCACCTCTTCTAGCTTACGATCAAAGACAGAACCAAGTCTTACTTGATGTGCAGCAATCCAATGCTTCTTCTTTCTTGAGAAGAAGCAGCAATCTGTTTCTTCATTTTCAATGGATGCAGCAGCCAGTCTAGCGAATAAAACAGTTCATTTTGGTGATATAGCAGGGCAGCTTTTGTGACGGTTCTTGTGAAAGACGAAGGAAAACCTTTTACTAAAATAACTTTGCAGGGAGGAAAAAAACAGGAGAAAAGAGAGCAAAATTTGTCAAAAGTGTTTCTCCCTATCAGATACTGGGCATGTATTTGTGCCTTTCTACCAATTTAATGTGATAATGTGAAGCAGGCGCAAAAGCAGGAAACTAAATGCTTTGAAAAATGTTATAACAGCAGAAGCCATCAGATTACAAGCAATATAACACCGGGAATAAATTATCGGAAAGGGAAAAGTTTACTACTTGGCTACTAGCTACTGTTGGTGTACTTCACGTAATAGAAATAAGAGCAACTAAATTGGGGGAAGCATGTTCTCATTTGAGCAGCTAAATATCGGCCAGATATTTAGTCCTACCGAAGTTGTCACTATGAGGTATCAGTGTGTTCCATGTGAGAGTGTAGATGAAAGGCTCTCATGAGGTGGTGCCCTGATCTCTAGTTGGAAAACATGTTGTAGAAAGTTATGACAAAAAAATCTAAAAGCAGAGGAAGCACAGAGCAAGTGCATGCGCCTGTGCGTGAGTGTGGAAAATGGTGCGTATAGGCTTGTTATTGCTTTCAAGAGAAATGAACTACACCATCGTCACCATTGCCTAACGATGAAAATAGAAAGGATACAGATCAGATAAGTACATTGGGAGTCTGATACAAATGGGATATGAAACATCTAAAAAATCAGTAAAACCACTAGACTGTAAAAAGCCTATTTGCAAATCTGTATCTCCTGCACATATACTGAAACCGCATCCTCAAAACATTGCAGGTTCTAACCGTGCCAATGCTTTTATTTCCTTGAAAGACATAACCTTTCCTTATCACAAAATCAGAACACTCAGCATCAGAACTGTACCATTAAAAAATAAGAAACCCGTTCGTATTCACATCTTTTCTGTAACCAGTCCGGCAATTTCCTTGCGAAGACATCCCCAAACAGTAAAGTAATTAAGAGAAATGATTAAGAAACCAAAAGAAAAAAGCAAAAAGGCATTCTAGAACCCTTTAGGCCCATCAACACCTTCACCAGAATCATTCTCCTTCTTAGCAATATCAGCCATGTACAGGCAGTAGTCAGCAATCTCTCTGAATTTGGGCACGCTCCTTAGGTCCACCTTGGTGCCGTCCTTGAGGGTGATGACGACGTCCCCCCACTCCCCAATGAAACGGGGCACCACCTGCACGTCCCTTATGGCCTTATAAGGGAAGTCGCTCCGGTCACCACCGGTGAGCCCTGAGATGACCGTCACCCTCAGATTGGTGAACCTGTATCTCAAGAAGAAAGCCCTGAACACGGCAGCAATCGTCAGGGGCATCCACAGCAAGGTGAAGCCAAACAGGATATTGGCCAGCAGATCGCCATAGTGAGCACCACCGTCAAAGAAAACCGTTTCTTTGCCGCCGGACGGTGGTGGTGGTGACGCTGTCTTGTCGACGGTCTTGGTGGTGGGCTTGTTGGTTGGGGATGACGAGACTTGAAGTGGGGAAATGGGTCTTCTGCTGCTGCTGCTGGTACTGGCGATTGAGGGGAAGGGGACTGAGAGGAGGTTAGATGGGAACTTTGGTGTAGCAGATTTAGGGGAGAGTGGAGGATAGGAAGAGAAGGAGAAAGGTGATGGAGATGCTGATGCCATTGTCTGCGATCTTTGTTATCTTCTATGTTTTATTGGGGTTGATTTTGCATAGATATATACAGACATGGATGAGTGTATGGTCCAAAATGGATGTGGCTCTGTTGTCTCTGGTTCTTCCACCCCTCCATTTTCTGGTGTTTGAGGGATGGACTTTTCACTTGGGAAGCTTCTTACCAAGTATTGTAGTAACTGCATTTTGAAAACAAAATTGTGCAAAAACATCTTTCAACTTTGAACATTATTTTAATATTTTTGTAAAAACAAATTAAGTTCTTTAAAATTTTTCATTTTATGGAATATGAGAGCCCTTCAGAAATTGACCGATTTAATGCTGCTATATGGGTCGTTATATTATAATTTGCAAAGTAATATAGTATATTATTTTTCAAAGTTGACGCAGGTCAATCCACAGGAGGTATCATAAGAGACAATCCAATCTTTGCAACATTGTTTTGGACATAAGAACTCGTGTTTGTTAATTTTTTTTCATACAATCTTGACTTTGCTGACAATTGCTAGACAAATGATTCGCCCTCAATTTGGTTTTTTTAGTTTAGCAGATACTCTGTTTGACTTGGGTTCGGGCTTGGGCTTGAATTTAAAAATTAGTCATCGAGGCGGTTCGATAATTCTAGGTAGGCTCGATTAAACCAGACTCAACTCAATAATTCATATTTAATATTAGTTTACATTTATATATATATATATATATATATATATATATATATATATTATTTTAATTAATTATATATATTATTTATATTAAAATATTATTTTTAATTATAAATATTCTTCCTCTCAATTTTAAGGTACCAAGTGTACTTTCAGTGCATCAAGGGTATGCTTCCACTATACTTCAACTTTCATATATAAGTATCATTCTTTTGCAGCATTGAAATTTGAAGTCGTTTAAGGTTAAAAAAGAAGAGTACTCATACCATATATTGGGACGCTCTCTTGAAAATAGGACTCTTTTTTATCGTTCATGGGAAACTAGAGTTTAGAAAAGTTGCCCTTTTTAGTTTTTTTTAATTATTTGTTTGCTGTTTCTCAGCTTCCCTTTTCCTCAATTTGTTAGCCTTTTCATTTCTCTCGCACCATATTTAACCTGATTTGGGTCTTATAATTCAAGTTGTTTTAACTTATTTAAAGCTGTAATTAAACTTATTGAGGATTGCAAAGGAAACCACTCTTGGGATGGTTGAGAGAGCTAGTTGTCTTCATTTAACCATCTTTTCATTTTCATTTCGTATGTAGCTTCAAACTTCTTCAACATTGTCCAAACTTGTCCTTAGGCATGACGAGATGTGTTCATGGACAACTGCATGAACCCGTCCACTTCATAAGTAGGAGATGAACCGCATTCTAATTTCTAAGTAAGCTTAGGCATCGAACTGGTCTGATACTCGAAGTTTGGGTTCAGGCTCGGCTCAACACTTGAAACCCTCTGAGAGGCTAGCCTAATAAAATTATAAAATATATATTTTTAAATATAAAAATATTAAAAATTATAATAAAATATTATAATTATATATATATATAGATAATAAAATATTAAAAAACTATTATCAAGCCCACCCGCCCAGGTCAGCCCTGATAACATTTCGAGCCAGCCCGGTGCCATTTTTTGGGTTCAGGCTTGGACCTGAATCAGATTGAGTACTAGGTACCTGTCGACGGCCCGACCCGGTGCCCAGCATTATAAGAGGGTTCAACTTTTAATATATCCTTTTCAACTGTCATGATATATTGTCCCAAAAAATTGAAACTTTTTACATGGTACGTGTCCACAGTAAAAGTGTTTAAATGCATGTAACAAAAAAAAATATAATGGCGTATAAAATTATAATGTACCCATTGTGGATTATATAAGAAGTTTAAAACTGAATTGAGGTTTTGATGAATATAAAAACATGCACACACGACAGACACTTAACTTTCTCTATACTGTTTGAAAAGTACACTAAACATTGTGCACCGATAGCCATGAACGCTAGTTAGCATGATCAGGTTATATGTCGCTAACCTAAGTCAAAGTGAGCAAGTCAGGAATATTTTTGTTGCGAGGGTCGAACTATAGTTTCAAATTTTTACCCTGCGAATTTTTTTTTTTTTTATACCTATAAATTAAATTATTTTTTAAACTTTACATATACATTTTTTAATTTTTTAAAATTTGAGGGAGGGCCAAGGTCCGTGGATGTAACCCTCGGCATTTGCAGGACGGGTCGGGTCCAGGTCCAGACCCGGACCGAAACTCCACGTGCGACAGGAGCCCGACACTTCCCTCTCCTCCCTCGTTTTTCCTTCTCCCTCGCCTTTCCCTATTCTCCCTCGTCTTCCTCATAGTGGTCTCTCGTGTCAGCACAGAGAAGAAGAAGAATACAGAGGTGGTGCAGCGGCGACAAGGACGGCGGCAGCTCATGGGTAAGTTCTTTCTCCCGCCCTCTCTGTTTGCCTCTCCCCTCCCTGTCCCTCCTGCGCAGCCTCCTTTCCTCTCCGCCAGTGCCCTCCCTTGCTCGCACGATTCCCTTTTCCTCTCCTTCTTTGCTCGAGCTCCTTCCGCGTCCCTTCAGTGTCTCCTCCTCGCCATCTCCCCCATTTTCCCCATCTCTGGCTTTCCCTCTTGGCACCCTCTCGCCTCTCTTGCGCTCTCTCTTCTATGCCCGCTTCCCTCTGTCAGCACCTGCCCTCTCCCTTTTCTCTCACGCGCTCTCACCCTCACTGCCTTCTTTTCCCCTTTGACTGAACCCTTGTCTCTCTCAGTCAAGCCCCTTTTTTGCCTTGCCAACTGCCTACTTCTCACGGCAGACCTCTAATTTCCTCCCCTTTTTGTGGATTCTCATCGTAGCTATTGTCGTTTGAATAGATTGCAGCTAGGGGAGTCTATCTTCCCCTTCTTACTAGCAAATAGGTCATGTGGTTAGCGACGACAGCAAGCAATCTTGGGCATTGGCACTTGATTGAGCCCTTGAGGTGGCCGTCTAGATCATCGCAGCACTCTAGACTCTTGATTTGGGGTGAGCAAGGCGTAATTGAGCCTATTTTCTTATATATTTTCCTTTGAAACACGTATAATTATTGTTAAAGCATGCTAGAATGTAGAATTGATGATTTGGAATGCATGTTAGCAACTTTGCCTTTTGGGGAAAGTGTAGGATGGTGTTGGAGAACCGTTGATTCATGTCTATAATGATCATTTGAGCATGATGGACTAATTTTTGAAGCAATAGGGAAGCATGGTAGAGATTGTGATGTTGTAGGGAATATTTAGAACCGTCTTAATGAGCACGTGGCTCATGTTTTTGCGAGCGGGCGTATCTTGGAGTTATTTGGGGAAAGTATACGTAAGTTGGATGTAACTATGGGGTTGACGCATAAACTACAGAAAGCAAATGAGAAATGTGTTGTGATGGACTGAGCGAAGCGTTGAGTTTTGATGGTTGGTGGCAACGTCTAGAAGTTGGAGGAGGTCAAACTTGTAGGTCGACACTACCGTCGACACCCTCTTGAGGCGATGACATGTGCCTCAATGATTTTGTTTTATATTTGTTTGGATTGCTTAGCTAACTAGTAGAAATCTGATCTTTTGTTCATGTCTGCAGATACTTCGGGCATGACCTGTCGACCTTGAGCTATCGGATTCGAAGCTCGAGGAATTTTGAAGAGTTTGTGAGTGCGCCACAGGTATGGCAGCATTTCAGGCAAATCTCTGTCTGGGGTAATTGTATGAATGTATGTTCCTAGGATCGTGGGATCCTATGATTGTGATGCGAATTGATTGATTGTTTTATGAATGAATATATGTATGCTTGCATATGATTGTTTTGAAAGGCTATTAAAAGTTTGTTTTGAAAATATTACGCATTTGCATGTGCATGCTAGAATTGATAACTGTTTAGGACCGATGAGGCGGGGTGTCGAGTCGAGTGTCTCATCGACTCTAATTGTGCATTATAAAGCATCCTAAAATGATAACTGCATAGGACAGCTACAAGCCCATCACAGATCGAGACTACTCTCCGTGGTTTGGTTAAGTTTTTCGAAGTTGTAATTGTTGTGATAATGAATGTGAATGTTGTGTTTGTTGAATATACATTGTTGCGGGCGATGATGCAAATGATTGAATAGAGGGTAGTTGTATCCATATTGTTATGACGTTTAGCCAAAACTGTTGTTGTTATGTGTAGCCCTCGCGTGGAGGCAATTGAAGGTGTGGGTTCACTAGTAAAGTGAACCAACCTCATGAGCTAGCCAGTTATTTGTGTTTGTGCAAGTATAAGTATAAGAATGAAAGAATAAGAGATGAGAGGCCAGTGGAATGTGACTATGTGTTTGAGAGTTGTCTCGCTTTCGCCATTGGTCTCGCCTGTTCGGAGCGCAGGCGGTGCAAGGCCCCAGGGTACTGTTGTGTGATGTGCTTGGAGTGTAGGCTCCTGCCTTCTCAACCTGGGTGTCCTAGAGAAGGCTGAGTATCTCTCCTTGGAATTCACACATCTATGAATGAGTGTTCTACCGCTGCAGCGGATAGATGGATTCATATTATTCTGAGCCACCACGGGGGTTGTTTATCGACTGTAGGCCACCCATGGTATGCACGTGCCTGTGTTTGCACCCACAGAAACTGTCAATTCACTGATATTAATGAAAATGAAATGTATGTGAATGAAATGTACGGGATTGATGTGCATGTGATTGTTGTGCTTATGAATGCAAGTGACATGTTTAAGCATGTCTTGCATGTGATTGAAATTGTGTTACTGTGGCCATTGAGTGACCTTTGCATGTTGTGTCCTGACACGACATGATGATAGATTGTTCTGATGTTTGCTCGTATAATTGAGCCCTACCTAAGAGGGTTTGGACTTTTTCTGGCTTGTTACCATACTGCGAATGCTAAGCCTTCAGTTGTTTCTTTTTTCAGATTTTGGTAGACTCGGGGCAGCAGGTTGAGCAGATGACTTCACTCACGTCCTACTGGGGAGGTTTTGGGTCAATTGTAGTGCCGGCGCGTCTTGTTTTGGTTTTATTGATGCCTTGTTTTTGTTATGCATCAATGTTGTGATTTTGGACATTTTTGTCATATGTACAGATGAACTGAAATTCTGATTTAATGGAAAGTTTGTCCATTGTTTTGCATTGCTCGACTCATCTCTTTTGAAATTGCTATGTCATCGCACTCCAATTCTTTATGTTAGAAAAAAATTTGTGGTTGAGGGTCAAAAAGGTTGGGGAGTGACAGTGGAGACCCCTGCCTCAACATGAGTTCAAGACACGCTACTCATACTTCATCATTTGTCATACTTTTATGAACTTATGTCACATGGGTTTTTCGATAATATCTCCAAAGGCAGTTGCACCCGTACCTAAAGTGGGTACTTAATTGAATACATTTAGGTAGATATTAGATCAAAACTGATCTGAACTATTTAATTTTATTTAACTTAATTTTTCTAACTCAGATTTTGTTTTGTTTTTTAGAGGTATTGTTTATTAACATGTAACATTTTTATTTGTATCACTTGTTTATTTTAATGTTGTTTTCATTTGTTTTTCTTATGATATTTTACACACATATTTATATATGTATATGTGACTTACCACGTTTTCTAAAGTTGTTGTACCTATACCTATATCTCCATACCCGCATAAATGTTACTTAGTTATGCACATCTAGTTATACTCTAGAACAATTTTGCTTGTCCTAGCCTATCTTTTACATGGATTGAGCGGACGTGGATAATGGATCGCCCAACATTGGTCCAACCACAGTTGGTATTGGTCAATTGGATCACTTAACTGAAATGATCCACTCGGTTTCGATAAAACCGGTTGCAACACCATTTTAAGAAGCATAATTTTTTCAGATTTTTTTTTTCAGAATGCAACTAATTTTTTTTTCAGCAATAAATGAAAACATACTAAGGTTCCGATGATGTTACACATATTGTTTGGTGTGATATAAACTATAGTCATAAACCACGTCTTGAAGTTTCAAACAGTTAGGTTTTTTTGGAGTATAATACAATGAGCGTAAAAAATAAAAATAAAATATGGTAAGTTTTAAAAAATTTAAAAACTAAAAATAAGAAAAATAAAATAAGTGAAAAACTAATGACACAAACATACAAGACAAGATAAGTAGGTTTGCAACAAATAAAAAATGAAAAAAAAAACTATTTGGCATTAAAAAACTAAAAAAAAATGAAAAATGTGAAAATAACTTGTTAAATAAGAACATGTTTTTTTGTTTTTAACGTTTTTTTTAGTTTTAAACTGTCATTCAATTTATCGCGTTTTAAAAAAAACACTTTTTATATGACTATGATATAAACATTGTTTCCCATGAACCAGGAAAGACAAAACAATGGAGGTTCTTGTGTGAGAGGATGCATGAGAGGTAAGATGTATGCTTAATTTAAAGTATCTTGGATAAAGAGGTGATGTGGTGCCCCGAAGAGCATATTTTCAAATGGACGCGTTATGCAGATATATTGGCACCGAATCTCATCATGCAGATATAATGCGCTTCACTCAGCTTTTGTCGCCTCTTGATTCAAACTTCTTGAAGTTTGTAGTCGAAATATTAATCATTTCTTCATTCTTTCAAGTTGTTCTGTCGAAGCAAAGCATGCCAGTCCAAATTCTAACAAAGCTCATTCAAACCTGGTAATACGTCTAGTTGAGATTCACAATGTTACTGTGAAGATCCCTTAGGATTGAGAGAGAGAGCAACGAACGAGAGAAAAAGAAAGATTCAGAAAATAAATCACTTGTATGCTTGTTATTGATTATACAAGGTATTTATAGAATACAAGAAAGATGACAACTAATAAGGCAAGAAATAAAATCGTGCAATCAGATCTTAAATTGATAGTGATTGATACGATTTTATTTCTTGCTGAAATCATTCTCTTTGATTCCATGATCTTTCTTTCCTTGACAGAAGCTTTTTTCTGTTTCAAGATTTTTCCTTTAACAGTCACACATTTCTATCTTGTGGATTAACCAGAAAAATGAAAAAGGAAAAATAGCTAAAGTGGCAAAAAGTCTATAGAAACAGGCATCTGATACAGGTGTTTCTGTTAACTCGAGTTCAAGATTTGATGAACATTCCTTTGGTTGCTTCTGTAAAAAGCTTGCGACCTACCATCCTCTGCAGACTAGCTGCCAATTTAGCTCTTGGAGAAGGAGAGCTAAATTGGTGAATTGATAGTGGAACGCCACCTACCAACAATTGATGAACTGATTTCATCCAGATATTCTCACAACGTGGCCTGCTTGGTGGCTGTTCTTTTCAGACTATGGCACTCCAGACTTCCTGTCGTGTGATGAAGGGTCCATTAAGAGGTAAGCTCCTCGTCATCAGAAAGAACAGAAAGAAATGCTTCCATCTGTTCTTAAATAGTCGTTTTTTGATCGTTGGTGGCTCAATTATGTGAAAAATCGTGCAAATCCAAGTCGATGGCACCCCTCTCATTGTTCTGATAAAGCAGAGAATGCAGTAACCTTTACTGGTTCTTCTCTGGTAGGCGCATCCAGTAAAGGCTCAGTAGCTCGGTGATGCAGAAGCCACTAGTTGGGTGCAGGTTGTATCTTAGGAAGTGAAGCAGAGGGAGGTGCATCTGATGCCGGACAATAATAGAAACCTCCATTGTCGCAACTTTAATCATGGTATGGAGAAGCTTTTGCTCCAAATTGGAAAGAAGTTCAACCCCAGGAGGTTTTATCTGGCTCCTCCCACAGGTGATGCATAAACATGTTGCATTAGTTGAAGACAATCGAGCCTTTAAGTGGATGCTCCACAAACTCTGCTTCTTTTTTGGAACTTTCTTTCCTTTTGCCATATGCTCGCGCTTTCTCGGAAAGTTAGCGTCATTGATTTGCTCATCAGTCACCATTGGTATGGAAAGGGGGAGAAAGGTCATGCTTTGGATGAACGAAGTCAATGTTATTCTATTGCAGACAATCCATCGTTCTCACCTTTCAAATCTTTCGAAAGGAGAAAGTGATTATGAATGGTGGAAGAAAGAACACCGAAGCTACTGAGGTCGGAGAGAGATACAGATTTTAGCGATTCTCTCACGGGGTTTGTTTGGGGTTGATGGAAGAGTTTAAGCGTAAGATTGATTCTCTCAAAGTCTGGATAAGAAAAATATGGTGTTTTCCGAATGCATGTTAATAAAAAATATCTTTCTCTAAACATAATGTTATTATGAAAAGAACAATGTTTTTCTTTTGAGGAATATAATTAATATTTGTCTGTTAGATGTAAAAACAACATTCTTATATCATATTCACTTGGACAAGAACCTATGGTATTATTAGATTATGTGTTTGAAGAATGTATCTGGCAAACAAACACGATCTTCTTTTTATCATATATGGTAATATGGATGAGCGAAAGGATTACAACCCACTGCCTAGAACTCAAAAGAGAGTGGAATCCCCATAGTGTTCATGAAAATTGAAATGGATATGTTGCCTTCTGCCGTGCTTCTGCCCCGGCCAGTTGCACTATGCCCCTCGACACTATCAAATATCCTATCCATCTTCTCAAATTATTATATCTTCCAATGCTCCTGATTCTGTAACACAGCGGTGCCCTCTCCATTTTGATCTTAATGTTTAACCATTCTTCATTAAGCCTTCTTCTCATGCTTAGTAATTATAAATTACTTGATTCGAGTCGCGAGACGCCGCTGATGTGCTGCCCGATACGCTCAATTATCTCAAAACGATTATTCGTCTCGGATCTCAATATTTAACAGTCAGTTTATTTGTCATTTGTAATTTCAAACTAAAAAGATTCTTTTTTTTTTCCTTTTTCTTATAACTAGTCTTACTAATTGCCGTCATGCCGTCTGCTAGCACCAAAGAGACATAATATGTATAATATATAAACGAGGGGCTGATTTTTTTTTCTTTGTAAAAATCATACACCGTAGAGAATGGCTGCATACGTCACCCACTTTGCGCTTTAGACAAACACCAATTCGAGAAAACAGTATCCCATAATTTGAAATCCACTGTTTGTCTCAAACAGTAGTGCTTAAAACTTCAGATCTGCCTCGAATCTTGATTCGTAGTTGCCATGGATAAGGATAACTATTATTTTAGTTTTCTATGGAAAAATATATGGTCACATTGTATTCCTTATTAGCCAATACATATAAAATTATATATTGTTTTTGAATCTAAGATTTGTGAATTTCTCCATCTAAATTTGAATGAAAAAAACCCTTTCATCGCACATATTAGACGTTATGTTTAATCATACTAGTCTATAAAATGCATCGAACAGCCGTGATTAGATCAAAGAGGAATCAAATTATCTAGAAATAATGTACAGCACATTCATTAGTTCTGCAACTGTTTATAAAAAAGTAGCGTAAATATTTGCATGCATCTATGTTCATTTTTCTATCGAGATTTTTTATCTCGGCTTAGCCTTAATTTGATATGTTCATGTCGGTTTGCTCGATGATACGTGTGTTATTACGTATTGGCCCATAGAGTTTTACCGGTTTATTTTTTTGAATTAAAATGATTTAATATTTTAAAATTAAATTAAAAATAGAAAGTAAAAACTTCCGTCAGCCTTCTGGCTTATCGGCTATGCATTAAGACGTATGCACTGATAACACTCACTTTTATATATACGGCATGAATAAAGAATTAAAAAAAATTATTGGATAAAATGAGGGTGTTTATGTAATTATCGATTGGAACAAGACCGGTGTGTGGTGTAATATCTAAAAAAAGCTCTTAAATTTTTGACTTGAAAAAGAACTCCGCTCTGGCTCGATCGACTAGAACGGGCGAATCATTTCTAAAAGTAGATCGGATCCGAAACCCAAACCCGGCGACTCTGGCTGGAAAGACAACTCAATGGATATGGGTCCACGCTCCGGTTTCATGAGTCTCATCAGAACCGTCCATACAGTCGGGATTAGAGATCCAACGGCTGGGATGCTCCCAAGCCACCAAGAAACCGCTCCGGCCTTCTTCGACGGACAGGTCACCATCTTACGTGGCATTTTAGTTCGCCTGTGACGTCCATCATCATATCACGGCTGACCTTTCCTTTCATATCCGTCCAATGGCCTCCTCCCACCTCATCGTGTGGGGGCCACATCCATCTCCGCTGCAGCGCATAAATATCCCGTCTTCCCTTGCGGTTTTCACGAACCCAAACTAACTCCCTCCTTCTCTCCTCCTCCTCCTTCTCTCCCTCTCTTCATCTCTCTGACCTGCTAGCCTTGATCTTATTGCTTGTTTTGGGAAACATTACTCTTGCTGAACAGTTGTTCTCCTCTCTCTCTCTGAGTCTCGCTCTAAAGGTCGGGATAAGGATAGAAGCCATGACCAAGAGAGGGGAAGGAGGGGAGAGGGAGAGATGGGCTCCGGCGCCGCCGAGGAGGTTCGGCGAGGCGATGCGGTCGTCGTTGAAGGAGACATTCTTCCCCGACGACCCTTTCCGGCAACTGGAGGGCCGGTCATTTTGCCGGAAAATTGCATTCGTGATGAAGTACTATTTCCCGATACTGGAGTGGGGGCGCAGGTACAGCATGGGAATGCTGAAGAGCGACCTGATCTCCGGCATCACAATAACCAGCCTCGCCATCCCCCAGGGCATAAGCTACGCCAAGTTGGCCAACATTCCTCCCGTCGTCGGCCTCTGTGAGTAACTAGCTTTCGTAATATGTTCTCTCTCCCTCTGCGGACGTTTGTGAAAAGAAGGCGCACTTACTCAAAGAAAATTTCTCATTCCTTCCTCCAATAACTAATAAATTTCATATTGCTCAAATAACAGAAAAGGTAAGCGTTTTGGTTCATTTTTATAAATAATATTTTATTGTTTCATTTATCTGCTCCTAGAACAATATTTCAAGTGTCTTATGAATCTGCTTCCACATTTGAAGCATATACATGTTGCCATACTGAGTTCTTGTGACGACGAGAGACATAACGCTTTCACTGTTGTTTTAGTGGAAGCCAACGAAGTTTTCTCAAACATGTATCGCGGAAAATTAAATATATTAAAATCTGAGGGGTCCTATATACAATTTTCTCACCTGGCAATTTCAACCAGCAATTGACGCCCTTCGTCCTTGCTGGCGTTCATCCGTCCACGGAAACCGTCATACTTTTGCAAAAAGACCCTTCTACCCTCTTCAAAGCAAAACGGTTTTAATTAGAGAGCAGAAAAAGGATCACGTGGATTTTTTAAAAATATATATATTTATTCTTTTTTAGTAAGTGTGTGGTGGCGCATTTAATAATTAAATAACGTTAAAGTAACGTTAAATTTTAGTTAACAAATTAAAGTTGTGCAGATTCGAGCTTTGTGCCTCCGCTCGTCTACGCCATGCTGGGAAGCTCCAAGAACCTGGCCGTCGGGACCGTGGCTGCGGCTTCTCTGCTCATGTCCTCAACACTGAGTCAGGTGGCTTCCCCCACCGAGGAGCCATCCCTCTATCTCAGCCTCGTCTTCACCTCCACGTTCATCTCAGGCGTCCTCCAGGCCGCTCTCGGCATCTTCAGGTACGATCTGGTCAGGGTTCAAATGAATCCGAACTGGGTTGGCTCGGAGCTTTGTCGAGTTCATGCCACTTTCACCCAACAAGAGGGCCGAAGCCTCCATCCTTCGAGAGTACCAGACCTGATTTTGGTGTCTCGAAACCGTGTTTCCGCTATGCTTCAACTTAATGAACACTAGTTATATGAATTTGGATTCAAACTTAGAATCCAACCTGATAGGAGATTTGGATCCTTATAGAATCTTAAATAGGTTTGGTTTTAGCATTAGTGGTGCACCCTTTGGCTAGCTAGGCATTATTGGGAAAACGGGGTTTATGTATTTCTATGATCTGCTTGTTAAAGATTAATAATATCAGTTAAGTTTGTTGGAGATCAAAGTTTAGTCATGCCAATTGTTTTCGTTATTTCGCTTTGTGTTGGTAGGCTTGGGATATTGGTAGACTTCTTCTCGCATGCAACGGTCATCGGATTCATGGGAGGGACGGCCATAATCATCATTCTTCAACAGCTCAAGGGCTTGCTTGGATTGGAACACTTCACTCATAAAACTAATGTTGTTTCCGTGATGCAGTCCGTCTCCTCTCAAACTCATGAGGTACATATTTCTTTCTTTTTATACGTCTCAAGGGGTATAGCTTAGCTGGTCAAGTAAGAAGTGCAAGATGGGGCACGTCGCTAGGTCGATTCCTCCGGGCTTCTGCTGACAAATCCAAATTCCTAATCCCAATTTGAAAAAATATTATCTGGAAGTTTGTGACTTTGACTAAGCTTCTTCTTCCTAAATGATTTTCTTATGTACACTAAAGCTTATGTTTATTCTGTCTAGCTCAATGGTTATTCTGTGTAGATATGTACTGATTTGTTTGCTCTGTTGCCTTGCAGTGGAGATGGGAGACTGCTGTTATAGGGATCACGTTCCTTCTCTTCCTCTTAACAACACGCTACATAGTAATGATCAAGCAGAATACATTTCTTTTTTTGGTTCAGTTTTGATGAAATACATGTTATATCACATGGGTAGGCGGAAGCAATGCTCGTGTCCTATCTTTTGAATCCAAATTTTGAAATATTATTTTGTAAGAATTTGGAAGCAAAGTGCAGATAAACTTTCATTTTTTAATCACTAAAAATGAAGTAATAATTTTAGTATGAATGAAAGACTTGAAAACATGGACCATATTGAAATCCACTCGGATGATCAAAATCACTTTGTAATAGCAGTAACAACTTAATTTCATACTTTTTCCAATTTAGAACTTGAAACGGATGCACCACAGTGGCGGAGCCACATGAGGGCTGGTGTGGGCAGTTGCCCACACTAGCTCCTTAAAATTTCATTATTTTTACATTGAAAATTTTAATATTCACTTTTATTCATATATAATGACCCTACAAATATGAGTATTTATAAATGAGTGTTCATTCAACTAATTTTTCTAGCTAAGTCACTGATTCACCATATGTATAGAGTGACATTCTTTATGATATTGTAGTCCCCGAAAGTTGGTGCATTCATCATCAACACCATTCTTTCCATTAGGAAATGTTTCATTTAGGTGTCTACCTTTTGATTGCAATTCAAAGACAGACCTAATCATATTTCTGATTTTCTTGACAGAGGTTACACTTTTTGCTGACATCTTCAAGTTGGAAATGATGATGCGATCCATGATTTATGAAATAAGTTGTTAATTAAGTTGGCAAGCGATCTGTTATGCCACATGGAAACCGGAAGTACCCAAATGCCGTATGGATTTTATGGCTCAAACGATCTCATTTTCAAAAAAGTTTTTTCTTCTTTATATATATATATATATATATATATATATATATATATATATATATATATATATATATATATATATATATATATATATATATTCAAAATTGAATGGTCACTTTGATTATCCATAGTCACTCAGTTCACTCATGAGAATCGAATCCTAATAGTCAATGAAAACAAGGATAAAAATGTGGACATTTTTGTCATATAACATTAATTCATTTCCCTTTATTTTTCTTTTATGAATAAAAAAATCACTGGCATATATATATATATATATATATACACACATGTACATTTAGAAATCAAACCAAAGGCCGTAGTTGAAAGAAAGGATGCGTGTTAATAATTGATGCCTTTCACATTTTTTATGAAACTGTTTGGTGTTTATATCTTGGAAAATGAATTGCAGAGTATAAGGAGGAAGCGATTATTTTGGATTTCAGCCATTTCTCCGTTGGCATGTGTGATACTGGGAACCACTTTTGTCTACTTCACTCATGCAGAGAAGCATGGGGTTCCAATCGTAAGTGCTCTTTTCTTCATCTTTTTCCTCTTTGCATCCAAAAAAGAGAAAATACACCCAATTTTTAAAAATTTTAAAAAAACTAAAAATGAGGTGAAAATAAAATGAGTGAGAAACTAACAAGACAAACATCAAAAGATAAGTGGATTTGCTATAAATAAAAAATTTAAAAAAAAAACTGTTTGACGTTTAAAAAATACAAAAAAAAAGTAAAAAAAAACGTGTTTTTTCGTTTTTAACTTTTTCTAGTTTTAAACAGTAATTTACTTTATCACATTTTTTTTTGCATTTTTTTTTTGAAACAACTCGTTTTTGTGATAAACATTTAAAGTGGTCAATTTTGGTTTTAAATGCCATATGTAAGCCGCACTAGTACGTAAGCTTTACTAGCACCAGCGCCTAAGTCTCGTCATATTGTTGAAAATATTTATAAGCCAATAAGCAGACATCTGACCATTGATGCTTTGATGCATTTCCAAAGCTTTTTTTTTTACTTGTTCGGACCCAATGAAGTAGCTCTTCA
The DNA here is from genome assembly GCA_011799765.1 of Nymphaea thermarum. NCBI lineage: Eukaryota > Viridiplantae > Streptophyta > Magnoliopsida > Nymphaeales > Nymphaeaceae > Nymphaea > Nymphaea thermarum. Next base: position 88,716 of record JAANDH010000974.1, read on the forward strand.
CTGCAGCATGTGCATTTCACCATCAAAGCATCAATGGCAACACCTTCGATGGCATTTTTTTTTTTTTTTTGTTGTGACCATAACAAATAAGGCTTTTACTGACGTTTTCCCCCTTTTCACTGACGTCCTTCTTTCCCCATAGGCGGAATTCTTGGTATTTTTTAGTTTTGGAGTTCATTCAAAACTTGTTCTATAAATAAATTAACTAAAACTTTTAAATTTTGCTTCTTTTGTTGATGTCAGGACATGCTCTAGACTCCGTTAATCAGCAAGGTTTTGCTTTTTGCAGGTTGGGCAGTTGAAAAGAGGACTGAATCCCTTGTCCATATCAGAACTGAAATTCGAGTCCAAGTACTTGGGTGCCACATTAACATCTGGGTTGGTAACAGGCTTCCTGGCCTTAGCGGTACGAAAGTTTGCCTTTGCCTCTTAAGGTTCCGTGTTTGATTGTCGGGGTAAATGTTCAGGAGGTGGTGAAATTTGTACATGCGGGCCCGTCTCATGCCGCATCGAACAGTGTGAAATTTCACCCAAAGAATCTTATTTGATCAGGTGAAATTTCACCCGCTCAAAAGTCCGACCTCACAGGTCGGACTTTTGAGCACAGACAAAATCGAGAGCTGTTAGGTTGGAAGAGGGAGAAATTTCATCCAACTTATCATAGTAAATTTACCACGTTAAATTCTTCATGTGCATCAAACGAGCCCTAACGGATCTGCTGTGAGGAGATTTTTCCGCTCTAATGCTCTCAATGATTCCAGCTCTATGTTTGAATCTGAATTTTGACCTGGATTGCTTCTATCGGTACCTCAACCAAAACTGAATAACATGTAATATAAGCATTTATATATACATTCAGTAAACTTTGTGTTATTTTACAATTCAAAAAATAACAAACTTTAGTATCAGCAATTATGACAAAAAAAACATGTAATTAGTTGACGATCTCACCTGACTTATCAGACCCTTATATATATATTTCTTAACTTAAATTAGTTTAAAATAAGAAACTTACTGATATTTGCTAATCGGCAAACCGAGATGGCACCGGTACTAACGAATATCGGCAGCACTGAAAGGCCGACATTATCCGGTAGAGAGGAATTCAGAGAAACTGCTGCTCAGAATTTCATTTGCAGACTTGCCAATTCGATTAAGTAGTGAATCAAGTGGCCATAAAAATTGGGTGCCCCACATCAGGATATTATGAGTCTCGGATTCTTAGCAATTCCGATTTCGGCCGGGGTTTTATTTATAAATCGTTCCCGTTATTTGTAGTCTGTTCTAATTGCTACTTGCAATACAGGAAGGTATTGCTGTCGGAAGAAGCCTTGCCATCTTCAAGCACGAACAAATTGATGGTAACAAAGAGATGATTGCTTTTGGAATGATGAACATTGTCGGCTCCTGCGCATCTTGCTACTTGACAACAGGTCTCTCTCTCTCTCTCTCTCTCTCTCTCAGTGATTTACAGGAATCACGAGGCAAGGACTTGCACAATGTATTTCAGGCTGAAGGCGATCTCAGTAAATTGCATGTTAATCCATGTTGATGCATGGCTTGATAAGTTTTTTTTTTTCGTCTGTTCATAACTGCTTGATTTCCCTGTTTCTTACACGAGGCCTTCTGCAACTTTTCAGGGCCATTTTCGAAATCGGCTGTGAACTACAATGCCGGTTGCAGAACAGCAGCTTCTAATGTTGTCATGGCTATTGGGATGATGCTCACACTGCTATTTCTGACACCACTCTTCTATTACACCCCATTGGTGGTGCTGTCAGCAATCATAATTTCCGCCATGCTCGGCCTGATCAAGATAAAGGAAGCTTATCACCTCTTCCGCGTTGACAAATTCGACTTCTGTATCTGCATGTCCGCTTTGTTTGGCGTCGTCTTTGCTAGCATGGATGTAGGCCTCATGCTCTCCGTAAGTCTGCCAATCGATCTTCGCTATCGTAAATCAGTTGATCCTAAATTCTTGATCTAGATAGATTCAGTTTGGCATGGAATGTTACACAGCAGACTGGAAATTAACAAGTTGAACGGCAGTTTCATTCGCTTGGCATGGAAGTTGGAACACTAAAAATCTGCAGCTGAGTACGTTTAAGGGCTCACATAAATCTCATTCTTGTGAGAAATTCTCGCATTGCTTTAGAACATTGTCACAAATTTCTTTTTCGGGTATAAAAGGGTAAGGTTTTTCTCAGGTATAGTTTGTTCAAGTTGATAATCTCGGTAAGTTTTAAAAAAGTTAAAAAACTAAAAATGAAATGTGAAAATAAACTTTTGCCATTAAAAAATATTGAAAAAACGTGAAAAATGCAAAAAAATGAAAAAAGAGAGAGAAATATGTGTTTTTTCAAAAAAACACACATTTTTTTCCTTTTTCGACCGACTTGTTTTTTGCCTTTTTTTTGTATTTTTTTTTAAATAAGACCTGTTTTCTGTTAGAATAATATAAGCATGAAGTAGTGTGAGCCTTTAGAAGAACATAAAGTGACTAAAATATTTTGTCAAAGTTTGGCCTTTGGGATGCTATAGCCATTGTAACAGGTTGTTTTGATGCAGAATTTTAAGACCGTGGCATTAAATTGTGTTGATAACTTATAGTTTTCTCTTCATCTTGCAGGTTGGGCTCTCTATTGTAAAAGCTCTGCTCTACGTGGCTAGGCCAGGCACGGCCTTGCTGGGGCATGTACCGAACACAACGAGTTATGTCGATATTGAACAATACCCTTCTGCAACTATGATTCCCGGCGTCCTCATTCTGCAGCTGGGCTCGCCTGTTTACTTTGCAAACGCTGGATATCTGAGAGAAAGGCAAGTAATTGGTGGACAAAAACATGGGCACAATAATTTTGCTATTAAAATGGTAACTGGACATATTGCTTCACTAATATCATGATGTTTCACAAATGATTTTGAACCCTTGACAAACTCTAGCTGTTAATCACTTGCTGTACATTTTTTCGAAGCTAAAACTTGTTTTAGATTCTTAGAATTCATATTTTTGGTGTATCTAACGCTTTGCGGCTCTAAAAATTTGTTCCTTGTCCTTTATTCCTTCTTAATTATTTAGTTCTTGTCGGTGTAGGATTTGGAGGTGGATAACTGAAGAAGAAGAACGTATATCAATCCATGGCAGAAGCGAACTAAGTTACTTAATTCTTGATATGAGTGGTAAATGACGAGAACTTCAATTTATGTGCATCTGTATCTGCAAATATCAAGCTTGTAATGCATGCTATGGTGAGAATTGCAGCTGTGAAGAATAAAAATTTTGAGCAGGGTTTCATAATGCCCAGCAAAAATTATATATCATCCAAAGGACATGTTCCTGCTGCAAATCAGCTTGATTATTCTGTTTTCAGTCTCAATTCCTTAAGTCAGTATGTGGCATTTGCATGAATATATTCATCAACTCCATCATATATGTACAAGAAGAGTTGGATTTCATGAATTGTATATATTAGTGCTGCTGCAATTGATGCTACATGCATCCGTGCTTTTTTCTGTTTCATTTACATTTATGAATGGCAAAATTAGCTGCAGATGAATAAACAAACAGGTTTTGTCCTGCAGGATTAACCAGCATTGACACCAGTGGAATTGGTATGCTGATAGAGTTGAAGAAAGCACTAGACATGAGGGGAATCAAGGTAAAGAACCAACCTGCAAGAGCACATCTCAACATCATCAGAACACAATATTTCCTAGCTTCTCACTTCGACATCTAGCATTTCAACTTGCAGCTTGCTATAACTATTTCTGCTAGTCAGCAGCATAAGAACAGATGCAAAGCCCCATGTATACTCTCACCATTCATAACCACTGGCGGAGCCACATATGAGATGGTGTGGGCAGTTGCCCACCCCAGCCTCTCAGTGTTTCTTTATTTTCACATTAACATCTTCAAACATTTGTTCTGTTATATATATAGAAGTGCCCCCTTGAATATGTAAATCTGCGAACGAGTGTCCCTCCAAAAAAAATTTCTGCTCCACACGACTGCCCATGACCAACTGCACAAAAAACCTGCTACTCTTTTTTATCGTTTTGCATTATAATTCGCCACAGCCATTCATGGCGGAGCCACATATGGGATGGTGTGGGCAGTTGCCCACCCCAGCCCCTCAGTGTTTATTTATTTTCACATTAACAATCTTCAAATATTTGTTCTGTTATATATATAGAAGTGCCTCCTCCAAAAAAATTTTCTGCTCCACGACTGTCCATGACCAACTGCACAAAAATCCTGCTACTCTTTTTTATCGTTTTGCATCATAATTCGCCACAGAAATATTAACTAAATTTCATGGATTCCTTTGCAGCTGGTTCTTACAAGCGCGGGAAGGGAGGTCACCGAGAAGCTGTCGTTGTCAAAATTTTTTGAATCTGTAGGGATTGAGTGGGTCTTCCTAACGCTTGCTGAAGCGGTAACGGAGTGCCAGTTCTTGCTAGAGCACCAGAAGAAAGAAAAACAAACAGAGGACCATGATTATGTTGCAATAGATGTGACGGGGCACAGAAACAGCACTTTAGCCCAAGAGTAGGCATTGACGATGCTGCTGCTTGTAACAGAGAAGGTGTACAGTCAATCACCTGTTGATCGAACCCTGAAACTGTTGTATTCTTAGAAACGTTCACAGGGTGGTGAACTGGTGCATGGTGAGACCATGCTTCTTGTACATAATTGTATTCAACATGAGAAAATTTAAATGGAGTATGTTTCATATGGACTCTTTAGCAAATGGAGCAGCTTGTAACCATGAATCTGCCCTAAAAGTTGAGATGGTGTTCTGCTCTAATTTTTTGTTCATCTTCATGGAACAGTACTGTTCTATTTACCAAACGGTCATAGTCATTATTCAAATTCTAATATGGATCTGATGTTAGATACAGTATTATGAAACCAAGATTGGATCCTAATTTTTTTAAGACTGCATAGATCAAAGTGTTACCACGTAAAGAGCCAATCTAAGTTTTGTCTAATTCACTACATCATGGATCTAAATGGACATACCAATATTCTTGATTTGGTTTAGTTAGTCCGACCCATGATGATTTTATATCGTAAATTTCAATATTAGTGACTCAAATAAGCTGCCTTCTTCACCCCAGTAATGGCCTTAATTAATTTTATGAATCCAACAGAGGTAGATTACCCGTTTGAAATGCAGGATGGTCGATCAACTCATAACGAGAAATGAGTGAATCCATGTCTCCAACCATCTTAACCTACATTAGTTTAGGCAAAATAACAACAAAATAGTCTCTAAATTACCACAAACAATATAGAACCACATAGAACGCCACTATGTCCTAACAAAGCAAGTTGCTCTAACAAAGCAGGTTGCTTGTTATGTCATTTCACCTGCGACGCTCATGATATGCAGAATAAGGAGAAAAAGCATAACAGACAATGTGTCGTCATGTCATAAGAGGTTTTACTAATAATCACTCAAATCCATGGTTTTATGTTTACAAGTAGTGATTAACATTTTGAAAAATTAAAAATGACTGAAAAACTTTATAAAATAATTGAAAAACACTTGCTTCCTGAATAAAAAATATTAAGATATATTCATAAAGACTATTTTGCTCTTAACGTAAAAGTTCGTTTATCAAATAAATCAAAATCTACATTTTTACTTAATTTCTCGATGGTTTCACATCTCTTTCTCTCTCTTACATTTTCTCTCCACGGTCACAACAAAAAAGAAGAGATCGTGGTGAGCCTAAGAACTAACTCATTATTGAAAGGTATTTTTAATGAGGAGTGAAAATGGTCTTCTTAAATATATTCAAATATTATTTTATTCATCAAACATGTATTTGTGAATTATTTTTTAAATACAGCCAATTATTTGTAATTTTTCAAATGCTAATCATTCGCTTATTATTAATACATCAAACATTGAGTGGTTTCTTGCGAGTTTCTCAATTTGTAATTAGTTGCACCATGCCGGTTTGTCCAAAATCGACTTTGAGGATGAAAGTGTACTTGCAAGTAGGTATGTCAATACATCTTATTTGGGATATTCGACCGAACCAATACAAAAAAAAACAGATATGAAAAAAAATTTAATTATTCGGTGAAGAAATCCGATTGGATTCGGATTTAATGAATGACATTCAATCGGATTTGGATATACATAAATATCCGATCATATTCAGATACTAATTCAGATCAGATTCATTTTTAGACAAACATCTTGTATCTAATGCTATTAAATTTTGAAAATTGCAAAATCTGGTTCAAAATGTGGATTCAGATGTAAATATAAAAATCAGATTTTGGATTCAGATTCATATATGACTTTTTTTTATTTGATTCAAACCCTCTGAATATGTGAATATCTGAAAAAATAGATATGATTAAAGATATATCTGATGATCCATTGACATCCCTACTTGCAAGTGTCCTGAATGTTCAAAGCCAATTTAAGGCTCGTTGGGGATCATAATTTTTGTAACTAAAGCATCACACATCCATTGATTGCAGCTTAAAGGAGTAACACTCAAATGAATCAAAATGATGACTAAAATCTCACCAACTAAAAAAGGCCTTTTTTTTTTAAGCTGCATATAATTTGAAAACTGTTTAACTTCTAATTTAAACTCAAATTCAATTAACTGGACTCCTGTTTAAATCCAAACTTGGCTTTCAATCGTGTCAGATTTTAACAAATTTTAAAGGGAGTATAGTTTTTTCTCGAAAGTAATGAATCTTGTAGTTGCATTTGAAAATCTAGATGGCATGACTCGGCACCTAGCCTGCTACATTGTACATCTGAATCGGAAACTGAAAATTAGCCATTACTTGATTATTTGAGTGTTGAAGCAACAAAATTGATCCGAACCCGATCCGTTTACATAATGGGCGACCGTGTCGGTGAGTCTAGCTCAGAGTCCTCCTCATGGGCGGTCCACCCGCCACCCCTAGCTGGACATTCCATGCCCCTAGCGCGACTCCACCAGCTTTTGGTATTCATGTAATTTTGGTATAATTTGGCGGTATTTTACAGAACTCTAGTCCTCTCGGTTGCTTACAAAATAAATAAAAACATACCTTTACACGAAAATCATTCAAAAAACAAAGCCATCTCAGAAAAGTGTACGCGTGTCGATGCTTACAGATGGCTTAGTAAAACACCTGGGCTTGATCTGAAAATGCTATCCTGGATCCATCTGAACGGCAGAGCAACTGAACAGAAGAATTTGGAGAGGCCACATACAAAGGCCCGCTACTCTCCCCCTCTCTCCGCGCGTTTTTTTTTTCTTCTCTTCCTTCGTCCATTTTTTCCTGCTGAATTTTTTCTTACTTTCTTGGATCTCTCTCTTGCTTCTTCATTTGCTTCCTCGCTTGAATTCGTTTTTCCTTCTCCGAAAGGAGCAACAATGGTAGGATTTTTTCTAACTTCTTCTGACGCATCTCTTCACTTCCTTCTCTTTGTTTCCTGGGGAATTTTCTTCGTTCTGTAAGGTCCTGCTACGCGAAGCCCTAGATCTGGCGCAAATCCGACGGCCTTCTCAAGGGGCGGTATGGAAGACGAAATATTTTTTGAATTCGAGCTCCAGATCTCGGAAACGGCCTCACGTGGCGGGATCTTCGTTCGTGTTTGGAGGAATTTCCCCTGGTTTTTTTAACTTAATTGGAGATTCCGGTCGATCTGATCTGAAAATCTGGATTTTTATGGACGGACTTAATGTCGTTCCCAGTCTTCTTCTTTTGGTCGATCTGTGTTTGGTTTATTCATTTGTGGATGGTTGAGTTCTGGATCGCACGAGGTACTAATCATTGAGTATGTTTTTCTGTTTTTGCATTTCGCTCTTCTGCACTTGGCGATGATCTGCATAGCCTCTGAGACTCGAAATTAAGGTACTCTCTCGCGCGCTCGCTCGCTCTGTGTGTGTGCGTGTGTGTCTGCGTGCGTGCAAATGTGTGCTCTGCATGCTTGCTTTTGCGCACATACCAATGGTTGCAATTTTTTTTTCTCGTGCTTACCAGTGTTAGTCTTTCTATTTAGCTAATGCTACTGACATGGCCTTAGTCATGAACTTTTGCAATTGCTATTGTCTTGCTTGTACTTGGGGTCTAATGAGTGGTTTCCTTTCATTTTAACAGAGAAAACTTGCTCAAAGATCTGAGCGAGTAAAATCAGTGGATCTACATCCAACAGAGCCATGGTAACTCCTGTTCTCTTTTCACGGAAGATATCATGCATCTGTCTTCCTGTTGCTATTATTGGTTTTTATTGACTTTCTAGGATCAGTGCATGAACTCACAAAAGTAGGAGTTGTCCTTGTCTGATCTTGCTTGACCTATGGGAGTTTAGACTAGATGTGTTGTGTGCTTGTCCTATATTTAAAAGTGCAAGTGTTAATTCACCACAAAAAAAAGTTACTAATTTCCTTAAATGCACTTGAGGTTTGAAGCAACTTACTCAGATTCACATGTACAAGACTGAGCCATAAGCTAGCTCAATGAATACTGCAGCTGCAATAATTAAGTATGATTTTGCAAACTAAAACATCTCCAAGGAGATGCAGTATCTCTGTGATTGTATTGCAAGCACTGCTTGAACTGGATTCAGAGTCTCAGATAATTGACTTGATTCAGATAATCAATGTTTTTTCTACCATAAGGTTGGCTGCAAGGTTGAAGGAATGTTTTATTGTTACTTCTTGGTATATCTGTAAGGGTATATACCATATACTTCTACGATTTCAAATGTTTTTTTCTAGTTTTACCTCTTCATGGGCATTTCTCTGTTCGATAGGATGTGCTTATTGAAGGAAGGAAAATGTCTTGCCTAAAAGGAGCTTCATAGAAGCTTTTATTGTGAATTATCTTCAATCTATTTTTCTAAGAAAGAAGAAAATAGTTGTGACACTTCAAGTGTGACATATTTCTTTTCACATAAAATGTTTGTATACTTCCTATCTACCTTCTGATCATCTTTTCATGTATGGCCGAAAATATGAGTTATTTGGCTCATAGTTCATGCAAACTTTTGTTCTTGCAGGATTTTGACAAGTCTATATTCAGGAAGTGTCTGTATTTGGAACTACCAATCACAGGCAAGTTAATATGCACTGTTATATTCTGCTTTATTTTGTGTTGGCTTTTTAATATTTGCATTCTTCCTCGTAGTTATAGTGGAATGAGATAAGGCTGCTCTATGTGTTCTGTTTTTCCTTTAATAGACCGATTATGAATCAAACAGAAAAGGAAAAGGGCAATCGTTGTTGTCTAACATCAGACAAAATAGAAATAGTGCGAGTACCAAATATAGTTTTTCAGAAACACTACTGTCAGATCTTTTCCGTTTCACTGTATTGTATGATGTCCTGAGCAGCTTCCAGTTCTGACTTCTTAAATGTCTTATTGTTCCTTTCTTTCTAAAGAACCACCAAACAAGAAGAAGCTAATGCCTCCATGTGAAAAACTGCTGTATCTTCTTTACCTTCTTTGGTAGAGGCGCAGCCATGCAAGAGGAGAATTTTTACATGTTAGGCTTTGACGATGTTAATCTACAAACTAAGCCTTTCGCCGTAGAATGAGAAAGTCAGGAACTTTCATTACCAAATGTATGTTGATTATTTGACATGCTTTGGCATAGAACAAACAGCAGTACATAGATAATGGAACACTGTCTTTCTTAAGCCTTTTTGCTTGGGTTTAGGAGGGAGAAATACCAAGTCCTCATAAACTGTTGTCTCGGGAGGGTTAGACTGCCTGTGATGAGTGATGTGTTGGGTTTTGTAAAGAGTTAACTGTTAACAAAAAGATGCCACTTGGAAGGAGCTTTCTTCCGACTCCATGAGGTTTTATCAGGTTTTTGTTTGGGTCATTTGATATGGTTTAAGGGCTTGTAATCTCTATCTGATGTTTCGTGGTTTTTGATGTTTTGCGTGAAGAAAATCGTACAGCCTTGACCAAACATCTAAGGACTTGGCCAGGTCAAAGTCAAACAGTTAGGAGCTCCTGTACCTATCTTTGCTACTGTACCACTTAGCTCGCAGAGTTTTAAGTCAGTCCTGCAGCTGTTGGTGCCTCAGCTTGATCTTCTAGATCTCCACATGCAAATATTCAGTCAGCCAAGAGATCCAACCTTTCCATGGAGTCATCATTGTCAACTCCACCATGTCATCCTCATCTATGTTGAAAGAACCAATTTCTTCCACAATATGTATTTTATATCTCTTCCCTTCTTTGAAGATTTCCTAACTTTTGTGAATTTTCTTTCTTACCGAATCTTCTACTTTGTCACATGGCTCTGCATCTCCTTTCATACAAAAAAAAATGGTTTTTAAGTCTATTGATACTGCCACTCATTGGTTCGCTGCAAGAAATATATTGAACTCTTTTTTTTCTGCTTATCAAGTGCAAGAGCATACTCCATGCAGGATTCCTTTCCACCTACAAATGTTAGTGTCCTTGAAGGTCCTTCTTGTGATGTTCTTGAATCTTGGTTGATAGATACTCTATATTTGAAACAAAAGAACGACCAAGTAAAAATAAATTTGTCCCTTCTGGCTTTTAAACCAACCTGTCTCCATGGTTAAGTGGTCACTTTCCAAATGACCACACCCATTGTCTGTCCTATATATTGGACATATTTATTCGCATGCCTATTTTCACCAACAAGGGGGATTTCTATTGTTTGTCTCCTTATAATCTTGGCCTAAATAGTTTCTTATGTTAAATGATTTCATTAATTAAATTGCTGAATTTGCTATCTGGACTCAGAAATCCACGATCTTTGCTACCCCCCTGCAACAGGATATTTGATTTTCACTTGATCCTGCTGGCATTTTCTATAAACAGCTTGTACTACGTATGTAATAAATCTCATGGAATTTATGTTGGTTGTGGAATTGTTTGATAGTTAGGCTTGTGCTATTTGTATAGCCTGGTTTAACATTTTAGGATTTTGCTAGTGTTCTAGCAAATTTAGTTTGCTAATGTTCTAGCAAATTTAGTTTGCTAGTCTTAACTTGGCATAATTTACACTTGTGCTAGTTGTTGTAGCCTAATTCTGACACAAACTACAACCATATTGTTATTCATGGTGGTTTGCTTTGCTTACAATTCATTCACTGGTAAGCATTCCCTTTCCACTGCAAAATGAAGACCTCTTCTTTTTTAAGTGAAGTTCCTCTTATTTCTCCAAAACAAGTGAAAAAGGTGTAAAGACTTTATGGTGTTACCTTCCTGCATCTCTTCTGCAGTAAATTTTATTGCTTTTATATCTGTGTTTCACTTTTCAGGGTGTGCACGCCTATAGATATTTTGCAACACTCAGAATTTGCTCAAGAGAGCATTCTGGGTACCGTTTTTTGGATGACAATTGGTGTCACCTGCCTGCTGAATATCAGTATCTGCTTTTGGTTATATTGTACATGGGTGCTGCTAACATTAATAGCTTTTTGAGATACTATTTCAAAATTTTCCATTTATTTGTGGAGGCAGCTTTTCCTGTTTTATTATTACTTCTACTATCAGTGCATGATGTAAGCCAGAGTTTCAGTATATAACTGATTTTGACAATGTTAATGCAGACTATGGTGAAGTCATTTGAGGTTACAGAACTTCCTGGTACTTTGTTGAATTCATTTTTGTTTCTTTCTCCTATTAATGCCTGATTCTTAAGGACGGCTACCAGTGACATCATGTTCACTTTTGTTGCAGTGCGATCTTCCAAGTTCATAGCCCGGAAGCAATGGATTGTGGCTGGTGCAGATGATATGATTATTCGTGTTTATAACTATAATACCATGGACAAAGTGAAAGTATTCGAAGCACATACTGATTACATAAGGTGTGTTGCTGTGCATCCAACATTGCCATATGTCTTGTCATCATCTGATGACATGCTTATCAAGCTTTGGGATTGGGAAAAAGGTTGGATATGTACTCAGATTTTTGAGGGCCATTCACACTATGTCATGCAAGTAACATTTAATCCAAAGGACACAAACACTTTTGCAAGTGCCTCTCTCGATCGAACAATCAAGGTTTTTACATATTTTTGTATGCATTGGGATTCCAAATATCTGTCTGTTTGACTGCTAGAGTTTCTTGTTTATTTCACAGACATAACCATAATTCAATTGCAGATATGGAACCTTGGTTCTCCAGATCCAAATTTTACATTGGATGCTCACATGAAGGGCGTAAACTGTGTTGACTACTTCACCGGAGGTGACAGACCTTATTTAATTACAGGATCTGATGATCATACAGCTAAGGCATGCTTCCCAAGATTCTCATTCTTGAGTATTTTCCTTTCTATACTTGTATTTATTTCAGGTGCTATTTTCTTCTAATTTTCGTGGAACAGGTATGGGATTATCAGACTAAAAGCTGTGTACAAACCCTAGAAGGTCATACTCACAATGTTTCAGCTGTTTGTTTTCATCCGGAGCTGCCCATAATCCTCACCGGATCTGAGGATGGAACTGTCCGCATATGGCATGCAACCACTTACAGGTTGATTAAAGACTTGTTTGTATCTTTATCTTGATTCTTGATGCCTAGTAGAATGGCATATCTATGTGCTAGATGGGTTATTCTTTACTGCAATTGGATGATCAGCTATTAGATTTCTTTGTGCCTACAGAACTGCATCCAATATCTTTTTTTTTTTTTTTTAGAACAGGCATCACATGTTAATTCCTCGTTTTTTTAGTTACAGTTGTAAATCACACTTCAACACTCTAAAATCAAATAATCAACTTGAACATTGTGAAACTGCCAAACTCACCCTAGCTGATCATAGATCATTTAGAATATAGATGGATTTTCAGCAGTTCAGTAGTTATGGGCAGTTTTTCCTTCCCCACTGCCAATAAATTTTTTAACTTCTGCTTCTTTAGTTTGATCTACTATACTCGTTGCATCTAGGTAGGCTTCATCATGATTGAACTAGTAGTACAGTCCCTCTCTTGCTTGTACTTGTGTCATTTTAGCTTGATCTATCACACTCTTTGTGTCTAGGTAGGCTGTAGGCTTCATTCTCATCAAACTAGTTTTACATTCCCCAAGCTCCATGCTCCAACAGATGGCCAGACATTCCATTTTAACGTTGTTACTCTTTGCACTGGGATGCAGATATGACAGTGTTAACATGTTCATGTAGTGTAGCCGTGCAGGCAAATGGGTACCGTATACACAAGCACACATGCAGTCATACAGAGACACCATCCCCACCCCTATCCAACATCATCTTCTGGTTGCTTTCTCTTTGCTTTTTATATCAACTTGAATAATCTTGAATCCAGTGGAAAAGTTAAAACTTAAAACTTTCCACTTGATAGTTCATTGTATGCAATTGTTTATAAGTTTTTTTGATAAATTCAGCTTTTCCCTTCATTTCATGCATTGTATATATGCTTAAGTTTAGTTCCAGTAGACAGCTTTTTTTTTTTTTTTTGAAGAAAAATGTTGTTTCTCTGTGTAACCATTCATGTTAGTTGTTGGTTTGATGCTTCATAATCTTGTAATCTGTCCTTATCTACCTGACTTACTTGTCTGCATGCTTCATTGCTCTTTGAAGTTTTGAACCTTTATTGTCCCTATGGGCTACTGGGAATTAAAATATCAAAAACGTTTAAGAGTTTATGGCAGAAGGTGAAAGGAAGAGGTCTTGCAGTAAAGATCATGTGGTTTATGTTTTGAGTTGTTTTTGGCAGTTCCTAATAACTTTAAGATTGCCAGGACACTTGAAATTGGTAGCTGGTACATCGATGATCTGACATTCGTGTTTGGTTTTCAGGCTAGAGAACACTTTAAATTATGGCCTTGAGCGAGTCTGGGCTGTTGGGTATATGAAGGGATCTAATCGGTGAGTGTTTTCTTCTTACAGTTATTAAAGCCCAGCAAGTATCATGTACATCCTCTTTCAAGAATGACCCATTGTGGTTATTAGGTTGCACATACATAAACTTACCATGGTTTTTAATTCCTTTTCATTTTTTAGAAAACTTTTTGCTGCCTGCAACAGACCAGTTTGAACCTTCATCTGTGTGTGGGACTTTTTTGCACTTCATTTGTGACAGGGTTGTAATTGGATACGATGAAGGCACAATTATGATAAAAATTGGCCGTGAAGAGCCAGTTGCTAGCATGGACAGCAGTGGAAAAATTATCTGGGCTAAGCATAATGAAATTCAGACTGTGAACATTAGATCTGTTGGAGCAGATTATGAGGTTAAACTTCTTCCAGAATTTGCATTTGCTAGCAAGTTTCAAAAGCGGATTTTTAATTTATTATTGGCTTGCTAATCGGGTGGCATTTTCTTATCAGGTCACAGATGGGGAACGGTTGCCTTTGGCTGTTAAAGAGTTGGGAAGTTGTGATCTGTATCCTCAGGTGAATATTTGCTTTGGCAATGTGGGAACTCTTTTTTGTCACTCTTATTGATCTTGATGTACAATTTTTGTCTTTGATTGATGGTGGATTTTAATTTATTTTCTTCCTTTTATGGAGCAGAGACTGGGTACTTACAACTTCACGTAGCTCTGTGTCTGAACTCTTCGTTGTTTTTTTTTCCTTTTGCTTCTAGTCCGAAAGTATTTGTTTTGATGTCTTTGGGAGTGAACACCTTTGCTGTATTAAATGCTACCGTTGGCATCACTTGTCTACCCCAAACCGTTGCAGAAGTCACTCTGAAATGATTGGCTACTCAATTCTCTAGTCATGCTTTGTGAGCATCATCTGATATTTGTAAGATTTTCAGAAATCTGTGTCTCTTCGGCCTGAAACAAGAGTGATTGAGTAGAGAAGGTAGAAGCCGATGGAAGAGAAGGTGCAGTTGGCATAAAAACTGCCCTGCAATCCTTAATCATTGTTATAAAGATAACCTAATCAGATTACAACAGTTTGTACAAAAATATGTAAAAAATTACAAGTATGCCACCACCTAGTATATTTGGGCGTGTGGATATAAAAGAATTGGATCGGGTCTGGACAGACCCGATCCTGGGCACACAAACTTAACAATATTCACATTGATTGTTTTTTCAATTCATTTCCTGTGTTTTTTTATTAAGTTTCTCGGTTTTATTGCATATTACTTCAATATTTAAGAGTATATTTTTTTTTGTTTTGTTGTATTCTTAGTTTGTCCAAGTTTTAGCTTCTTGCACATTTGTTGGATTCCTGGATTTGAGTTGGATTATGACTAATCTGTTGTTGCCATGTGTTTTTCCTTCAGAGTCTAAAACACAATCCTAATGGGAGGTTTGTTGTGGTCTGTGGAGATGGGGAGTACATAATCTATACAGCTCTTGCATGGAGAAACAGATCCTTTGGCTCAGCTCTGGAATTTGTTTGGTCATCTGAAGGGGAATATGCTGTTAGAGAGAGCACATCTAGAATAAAGATATTTAACAAAAATTTTCAGGTTTGTGCCGTCTGTTGATTATCCTTGTTTGTTTTACTGAAAGTGTAAGGTTGCCTAGATCATCTGATGTACATTCTATCTCCTCTATGGAATGTCATCTGCAAGTGTCGAGTTGATTTAAACTGTTATTCATATATCTTGTTCAGCTGCCTTCAGTCACTATCTTCGCTGATAATCATGATAAATGAAGAAAATAATATGATTGTTTTGGCAAGCATATGCTGCTTATGTAGTACAACTAAGGAACTTCTGAATTGTCTTTTCTTGTTTTGAAAGAACCTTCTGGAATTGCACCAACTCACCAGCGGAAACAGGTATATCATTGGAGTATAGGTGAATATTTGAAAAATTTTGCCGGCACCTTGGGTCAAATTTAAAAGACAGGTGGTTGCTCATTTGGAAGAGGCCACACTTGCTATGGTGATCACTTGAACAGAGATCTTGTAGGTCGCTGGCATAAGCTTGGACAGAACAGAGGGTGGAATCAAAATCTGATAAGTTGGCTTATGGTTCAGAGAAAAATGGGCAGATCCCCATTAAATGGGTGTTGTAGAAACACAATCTACAAGAATAGAGCAAGGAACGAACACACGATGTACGTGGAAAAACCTCAGAACGAGGAAAAAAACCACGGGGAAGCTCTAACCTAGGGGCACACCGCAACCCTAGGAGAGAGAAAATTCTTATTCACTTCATTCAACAATTACACATAAGTGAGAATATAAAGGAGAGAGGGGAGAAGCCGCCTAGGGTTTTCCCGAGCCGTCCTCGGTACCCGCATCCAAGGGATCCGGATCCAGATATGGATCCGGTCCCAATACAACATATTTCAACACTCCCCCTCAAGCTTGGCATACATGTCAAACATGCCAAGCTTGCTAACATTTTTCTCAAATTGAGATGTACATAAAGATTTTGTCAACACATCGGCAACTTGATCTTCAGACTTCATATAGGGTAGAATCAACTCCTTTGAATC